>JAHWFP010153680.1:0-13885 GCA_023313725.1 Lithobius niger | reverse complement strand
ACGACCTCGAGTTACAACAATAAAACTAACAAGTGCGCCATTGGATTTTAACGAGCATATTTTCCAACCAGATGGTCCTTCATTAGACGCTCGAGGCCAGGTTTTTTTTCCTTATTTATTCTCCGTGAAAGATAGCCCGCCCACGCATTCACAAGATTCATTAGGGTCTTCCCTTCATCCCCCCCCGCCCCCCCCCCCCCTCACTCCGCCGTCATGGCTCCTCAGGCAAACCTTTAATTGCCGGTAACCGTTATTGCGTCATAGCCCACTTCCGGTTTCACTCTCCATGATAGCAACTCGGCAAATGGTGGCCAGATGGAAATGGCTTGTGCGAATTTTAGGATGGTTTCTACGCAGCCACATTTGTTCTAATTAGTTATAAGCCAGTCAGAGACGATTGTTAAATCGTCTTTGCCATCAATTTTTTAACATAATTTTGAAGCGGTTTCGCCGTCTGAAAATGAATTCACACTACTCCCAACACTATAAGCCGTTTCGGAAATGGATGGCGACCATGTTGTAAAGGTATTTTCTCATCGTTTGATTAGTACTGTAAGTCAGTAAGCAGGTAAGTAAAAACCATCACCGAAGAAAGCACACGCTTATGTGAACGGTGGAAAAAAGGATGCATAACGAAACTTACTTATCTGTAAATGTCAATAAAAATGACTGTCATGCAATTTCTTGAAATGATAACCCTTAGGATGCACATGCAGTTGCTTCAGGCAGTGAGTTCCAAACATTGGCAACTCTTGACGAGAATCTGGATTATGCATTACGAGTATCAACAACAGGTGTTCTGGAGTTAAAGACGATGCCCTCTTCGGTTTGGCAGAGTTCAAAGGGAGAAACTGGGAAGACCCACGTAACAAAGAAGGATCTGGTGAGTCAAAAGAAGATCACCTCTAATTCGTTGGGGAGCGTCGGGTCTTCTGGGTCAGGTTGGTCAGGATACTCCAAGTGACGTAATTGGAAGCAGTGACGATTAACGAGCCTTTAACAGTCTCGATTTTGGCAATATCAAGGTCATACACCAAGCTTGAACACTGAGTTCCAGCCTAGGTATGAAAAATAAAGATAGTGGAGTAATTTCTTATAGGCAACTTCTCAGTGGCATAAATATTACAATTTGAGAAAACTCTTTTCAACCGTTGTAAAGATCTCCTGGTCTCTCTGGTAATGTCGTCAATATGGTGGTGGAATTCCAAACCATAATCACCCAAGACACCTGAGTCCTTAATAACTTTTACTTCCTCGATTTTGTCATCACTGATTTGTGATTGATATCAACAGAGCAAAGATACTGGGCTTGGGGCCCCCCCAGTAACTTGTCAGATTTTAGGATTTTCAAGCATGCCGTTTAAAACGATTAATCAGATTCATTCATCACTATAAATATCCCCAAATCCAATACGCATACACAAAAGAGTTAAACCATGCGCAATGGCTGATTTGCTGTGACGTCACCATGAGTTAGCCAATGACGAACGAGAACAACGGCTGTTTGGCCGTCTGATTGGACTAGACCAGTCACGTGATATGCACGTCACAGCAAAAACAGCCATGGCGCGTGGTATAGAAGGTTGGAGAGCTATTCTGTGGCGTCAGCTCAACTCTTGCTAGCAAACGAGTCGTACTTGAAACTGCGGATTAGATAATTATTCTCCTAAGTGAAATAAATATGAAACAACAACATAAGTTAGGTTAATGCCTCGCATAAAAATTCAGTGTTTTCTCGCATTAGGCAGAAAAAAATGCATGCAGCTAAGGGCCGTGAGTCCTGAAGCCAGAGGAATTTTCCTCCGTTCCCCAGCTTCCACTGTAGGTCCAAAGCATGCGTAAGCTAGGGGCTTGGGGCTCCCCAGTAACTTGTCACATTTTAGGATTTTCAAGCATGCCGTGTAAAACGATTAATCAGATTCATTCGGCACTATAATTAGCCCCAAATCCAACAGAATGTCACAAAATGATTGACCAGGATAGCAATGTTACAACCATATATTAAGTTCGATACAAAATGTCTTTAGTTTCAAAGCGATAGTACAGGAGGACTATATGCAGAAAAATTCGTATCGGACAACTGAGTAAGAAATCCAGAATTACAAAAGTTTTCTTTAATTTTCGGATACAGTCAGAAAACGTTGTGCACTGATCGCACTTATAATAATTCTGCACACGAATTATGTACTGGCAGAGCACATGTGTATTTTATGATTGCTGGAGATACACAGAATGTGAGTAACATTGAATCTCCTTAACCCACATTGAAATTTGTCCTTAGCCCACTAACCTTTAGATTAAAATCGTCGTTTTCCCCAAGATGGCGCAAGTCAAGTTGGCTCATTTTCTTATGCTTATCCTGGTATAGCGTTACCCCTTTGACTGTCCTAAAATCACTTATGCAATTGTGATGTCTTATTGTGATAATAGGAGTGAATAGGAATCGAGCAGGTATCACTAAATCAAGTTATTGTCGAATGTATAAAAACAGTTCCTGTACCAAAATATGGTTTCAAGCCCTTCAGTTGCTCACAGTTTAATTTCCGGTAGCTTTATGCAAATCGACACTATGCAAATGACTTTACAAGCATAAAGAAATGTGGCAATACGTAGTGCACACACGCCACGTTATATCAAAATCTCACTTAAATAAATCTCACTAGCAGCTAATTCAGATGCATGAAACGAGACAGTTGGTTTTAAAGTGGCACTATCACCGATTGAAAGTAGGCCGAATCTGGCAACATGTAGCGGTACCTAGCACTATCTAGCACTTTCTTGCACCAAGCTAAGGAATGCACAACGCCATTATTTTTAACGAAACAAACAAGCCACGACCTCTTTAATTATTAAGCAAATATTTGGTACGTCCTCGTGCACCTGAGAGCAAGCTGTTAACAATATCACTGTCGCAAGATGGCACAGGGTACTTTTGTTCGCTTATCAATCGGTGATAGTGCCACTAAGTTAAGGTACCTGTTTCCATTTTGTTTAATTTTGGCTTTCTTGTTGCACGGTTTTGTAACATTCAGTTAAACATGGGTAAATATTACAAACGCTGGTTTTTTTCTGGGATGCACCAAAAATGATTAACAGTTAACTATCCGAACTGCTGTGAACTTAATTCCTTTTAAGTAAACAGTAAACAGATTCTTAACTTAAATCTCCGTGAAGGATTAATGCCGTGTCTCATTTACCTTTTACTATCTTAAGTGATCTTCTGAAAGACTATTATATTTACAAATAAACTATTTGAAATGTAAGTATTTTCATACCATGCACACACACACACAAAAAAAAAAGAATTAATTTGGAAGATAAATTTAAATTTGAACGAATTTCTTTTTATTTTATGTACGTATGTAAATGAAGTACTTAACAACCTAAACAGAAAATATGTTATAAGTTATCTAGAATCTGACTTCCGAACGTCTGCTGTTTTACGTACATTCATCATTTACCCGTCTTACAACCAATTAATAGGTTTTAACGTTTTTGCACACGAATATCATAAACTTTTACTTTACATGACTGTTATTTTCATTTTGCATTCAAATTTAAAAGTTGGGACTCGCAACTATTTTTTCGCTTCGTTTCACATCAGAGAAGAGTGCCTTTCTTTTTTCTATTTTTTTTAAAATTAAAAACAAACGTTTTCAGTTCGTTACTGGTGAATTAACATTTATTTCCTGATTTTAGAAGAAATCTGTTTTTTTTTTTCCCCACCAAACGAAAACTGGCTCAGTCTTTGAGACTGCAAAAATTCGACTACGATTCACGTTCTTTAGGTTCGGGAGGACGTCTGGTCGCAAAATGGCTATTGGTGGCAGCAAAAGCCCCAATTGAGACAAGATCAAGGGTCAAAAAGCAGCGCAAATCACCACTCGGTCCAGATGGTGCGACCGTGCAATCATCCTAAAGACGAACAGCGCGCATGTGCGTCATTAGACCGTGGGGCGCAGGCGCAGACGGGCCGACCAACCGGCCAACCCCCCAATCAGCCTAGAGGTCATTTGTTGCACATGATTAGGCTCGAGACTGCGGTGATTTGGGTTACGGGAAGGGAGGGGGGAATGTAGAGGATGTTCATACCACCCTGGTTCGGTACACGCCGCAAATAATTCTAACCACGGGCAACGAAAAATAATAATATTCAGCTAATAATCAATCTACCGGCTCTAGCATTATTTACCCATTTTTATGGCATAGGTGCAAATACACTCTGAGTTGATGCGTTCTCGTTCCATTCGTTCCAAAATCACGAACCAAGCCAGCGGAAACTTACCCTTTTGCCAAGAGTTGGGCTTGACGTCACGCATGCGACGTGTTGTTACGTCAGCCATGCAGTATCTTCCAAAACTGTAATCAGACCTTAACAAACTCATCAACGTTACGACTAACTCCGGATGGTGCTATCCAGTTTGTCAAAAGGTGACGTCAGTTTCGCTCAACAAACAGGTTTGGAACGCTCTATTGAGTTTGTGCACGGTTTTTTGTGTACTATTGGGGTTCCAAATTGTGCAAAGAAGGGCGAGTTTTGAGTAAATTGATTTGGTGGATTTGAATTTGCTTCACACCCTCCCCCCCCCCTCGTCCTTATTTGGTGTAAGGCCACCCTCTCATAAAATCTAGATTTGGGGTTGGTTAACATCTCCGTAATGACTGTGTGGCGCAGTGGCAACCCAGGCAACTGCACTGTGACTGAGGTTGGCAGTAATGATCTAGCTGTTGACGCGCCATTAAACCTCATTCCCTCCTTTACTAACCAAGTAAAGCATTAGTAACCTAGTATAGCCTAGTATAGTAACCTAGTAGTATACTATTAGTAACCTAATATAGCATTTCGATCATTCAAATATCTTTTTAAAAGCAATATTTATAAATGTAAAAGCACAAGTGTAGTATCGATTATAATAGCTTAGAATAGTGCACAAAAATATGAGGGCAGCACAACGTTTCGTGCACAAAATTTCACCCAGTTTTCCAGTGCACAGAGCCACAAAAAGTTTCGTTGTAAACTACATAACACAAGAGCAAAGAATTAAACTAAGTCTACAACCCGTTACAGACTTAAAGAATGTTTAAAGCTAAGACTAAAATAAAATTACTAACAAAAACGTCAAGTGTGCCGTAAAAAAGGGGGTTATATTGAAGTTTCACTTTACTTGTTAAAATGTACACGGATAAAATTTGGATGATTTTTAATTGAAATAATCAAATGTACAATTGAGAAAATTGCATCTGTTTAAGTGCTGTTAGGTAAAACACAACAGCACTTAAACAGATGCAATTTTCTCAATTGTACATTTGATTATTTCAATTAAAAATTATCCAAGTTTTACCCGTGTACAATTTAACAAGTAAAGCGTAACTTCAATCATATAACCCCCTTTTTTACGGCACATTGACGTTTTTGTTAGTAATCCGTGTACGTTTTGTATGGCTACGGCGTCGCGCTACAAAGCTTTATGCATGCAGTCGACTGTTGCTGGCCACTTTGAAACAATTCAACTCAGCTCTGAAAGCCTACATTTACGAAATAAATACGCCATCTTTCGTTTCTAGCTGCCAAACAACGTAGCTTAGTTTGGTTTAAATCTATATGCGTTTAACTGAAACACGGATTCTTTCCTCAAAATTTATTCGAGGCCGTGGCCCACAGCCTACGCCCCAACTAATATACACTACCAAACACTACAAAAGGACCACAAAGCTTTACGTGCACACTAAAGCAACCACTACCACATGCTTTTCCACCTTCATTCACGATAATTTAATCAGAGCCTTCATTCACCTTCATTCAAAGGGTTTCAAAGGGTTTAACGAGCGTTAACCACTCCTGGTCATCTGCCCGAAGCCCTAAGGCCCTATGTCTGCAACAGCCAGATTCATTCAAAAAAGGGTTAAAGGGTTTAACGAGCGTTAACCACTCCTGGTCATCTGCCCGAAGCCCTAAGGCCCTATGTCTGCAACAGCCAGATTCATTCATTTTACCCTTCAACAATGAACTTTTTAGCAAAGACATAACACGTGTACGAAGAATGGATCTGGAGTTTCCTGAGTGGCATTGTTCCCAAATTACAACGGTTAAAACAATGTGAAACAATCAAAATGATCGTTCAGGGACCCGTAACTCCGGAATGGCTCGACCAATTGAAAAAGTGGTCTCTCTGAGGATGATGCCCAGGGAAATTTCTGGCTAAGATCATGTTTCAGCTGTTAGGTAGGTGCAGTAGTTTTTTTTCTGAAACCGTGTCGCACAAGCAGAACAACAACAACAACCGCAAGTGAACAGTTTTCAAATTTACGTGTGGCTCCCTGCTTTTACTCTTGCACGGAATTGCATAAAAGTTGGTGTAAAGTTGGGAAAAGGTGCTACCTACTATTTGGCCAAGTTTGGTGAAATATATTGAATAGAAATGGAAAAATTAATAGTTTTAGTTTTGCTGGAGAAAGGACTTCAATCTAATATATACTGAAATAAAATAAAACTGGACCTCTGCTACGCCGCGGCTGGAAAGACCCAGTCAAGTACTACCTCACTCCAGCGAATACAAACTTGGGTTTTATGAATAGGTTCTGTAATGCCTGAAATATGGGATAGTAAAATAAAAATGTCACTACACAGCCTGCTTTTATGGTTTTTAATTAGTGTGCTGATCAGTTTTGTGAGGAGTTGGTACGAACAACTAGTGGAGAGGTATTTTTTTCGACGTGTAGTAGAATTCTGCTACTTAGGATGGAGCGTTAGTTCAGGGTTGGTTTTGCGTCAAATTTTGCACAGTTTCTCGTTTAACAACGTTATGTTTGCTCAATGAGGGAAAATCAATGGTTCTTGTAGTTTGCTTGTGTTTCCAGTAGTGGGGGTTAGTTCAATTCGTTTGGCTGTCCAAGACATCCAGGAAATGTAATGCATTATCTTTGGATTCTTGTATAGTAAATTTTAGGGATGAGTTGTGCCGTATAGTTGTTTAATAGATGCAAAGTTTATGCCTTGTCTGTTGAATGGACCAAGGCTATACAGTCGTCAGTTCTAACGTTTGTAATATTCAATTGATGCAGTTTGGTCTAGTAGAGAGTAATACAGGGTGGCCATAAAAACGCAACAGCCAAAAAGTTCAAACATTTTTGAAAAGAGTTTTTGGAAAAAAAAAGTGCAAATAGGGACCACTTTTATGGATCCAAAATTAATTCTGATTCCAAAAAAGTGGGTCCTAGTTTTCGAATTTTTTGAAAAAAAAATTAGAAAAATTTTAAACTTTCGTTCAGTGCAACTGCATAGCCATGATGCACAATGTCATAGGCGCCGGAGCAGGACGGGGGGGGGGGCTAGGCCCCACCACGTTTTGCTTGGAACAACACTAGCCCTCTCAGTTTTAAGAAATCGGGAGAAAGAAAAAAATTCTTTTTAGAAAACTTTTCATGTTAACGTTGGTTTTGCATTTTCATTTCGGTTTTTATTTATACATTAATAACTGAGATACGGAACAAAAGAATGTAACGTGACGGGGCACACGAATCGAACACGATAAGTTGCTTTGCACTAAGCGAAACTATGAAAAGAAAAAGCTATATATTCAACGTGTCAGTTTCGTAAGTAAAACTTGCGTTATTAGGTTAATTCTAAAAAGTTATTTTAATTGAGTAACAATGTGCTATCTTTATTTCTATAGATCGTATAGTAATACGACCTGAAATGTTTCATTAATTTTATCTAAACTATGATAAATATTGATATAAAAAAAATCTCGCTATACTTTATTGTAAAGGTAAATTGAAAATAAGCCATCAGCGAAAATCATCAACTAAAATTTTTAGAATTCAAAATTTTTAGGATTAGTAGTACAGTAAGCCACCTTTATGCACTTACGCATAATTTAAGTTATACGACCCCGGAATCAACTGCTGTGATTCTGACTTACTGGCATTTAGTGCGTCGATAAATATTAATTTTTCGGAGGGAAGCAAAATTTTAGCCCCTCCTCCCATTTACGCCCCTGCTAGAAAACATGTGACCACTTTATTTTTATTGTGCAATTAAGTTTCTTGCTTTACGTAATATATGGTTTCATTAAAAAAAAGTTTTGCAGAAAATAGCGAATTTAGTTTTCCAATTATTTTTATGTCCTTTGTCTCGTTTTTTTTTTGGGGGGGAAAGGGGGGGGGGCTCATGGTTCCTGTCCTTTACCCCGTCCCACCCCAACCACTGTACCCGTTATTTATGCAACTGCTGGCATTTGGCCCCCTCACTTTTCGAAATGTAGAGGCACCCCTGCTCAATGCTGATTGTCTCAAAATATTTTCAAGTCAAATTCGGTCGTAAAAAAATTCACAAAATACGGAACCCGAATTTAAAAATCGAACATGTGAATCTGAGTCGAATGAAGTGGCCCCCCATGCTCACCCGTTTTCAGGCCCTCCCTATGTAAAAAATAAAATAAATAGCGTTGCTAACACCCTCCAGAATCGTAAAGAGACCAACCACTTCATTCGACTCAAGATTCACACGTTCGATTGTAAAATTATTGTTCTATTTTATGCATTTTTTTGACAGAATTTGACTTGGAAACGTTTTGAGGTAGTCAGCACAGTGCATCTTTGCTACACAGAACGAAAGTTGCATTTATTTCTAGGATTAAAAAAAAAAAAACGAAAATCAGAACCTACTTTTTCGGATTCAGGATTGAATTCTGCATCCAGAAAAGTGGTCTCTATTTGCACTTTTTTTTCAAAAACTCTTTTTCAAAAAAGTTTGGACTTAAACAATTTTTGCTGTTGCGTTTTGTATGGACCACCCTGTCATCGTATTAAGGATGATATCACTGTGATATGTAGTGATATGTGGGGTTCCCAAGGGCACTCCATTTTGTTGCTGAAGGAAGTGCTTATCACTGCGGTAAAGGTGTTCGTAAAACCAACCTGAATGGCATTAAGGAATTCATTTACGGTCCATCCTATTTAGGAGGGGGCGGGAAGGAAGTCAGTTCCAAGATTTTCATTAAAACATACTAACAGTATGGTAAGCATGCTAAGATTCTTTCCGAACTTGCCAAAAAATCAAGATTTATGCAAAATTATAGTGACTCACCAATAACTACGCACCACCAAAAGAGTTTTAGGTCTTTCAAATATGCAAATTTTCGATAGTTTTTACAACTAACTTCATCAGGCATGAACTGTCTTCCTATCCACCAACGATCACAATTTGAATTTCGTGCCTCACTACTAGTATCCCAGTCAGCCTTGGGAGAAATCTTTTCCACAGGACATCGGTATTTAGTATGCAGAATTAAATTAAAGCCCTCACTCTGAAGCTATAGCAAGTATTAAGCGAATTTTCGCATACTTGACTAAAAACAATAAACTTAAACTAGATGTTCTAGAACAATACAAAACTGCTTGATTTTGTGCCACCACTGTGTATTTCAGCAAATCAAAACTCGTAAGCGGTACTTCCCTCTCAGGCTCATTACAAGTGAAAAATGTCCACCAAACCTGCCACTTATAGCCATTTATGGCCTACTGGAAAAAGATTTTGTTTTGGCGTGAGCTTCGTTGCTGAAAAAAATGGTATTGTTGAGATTTTGTTTAGAAACTTGCGTAGCCGGCATACACACTTTGGTGAAGAGATACGGAATATTCCACTCAATTATGGAAGATAGTGCAACACAGGAAACAAAGATATTTATTACGAACTTGAAAAGGCGATACAAGCTTATGTTGTATATTGCCTGCTCCGCTGCCTGAAGATTTATAGGTCTATTTTTCCTATCAATTTACGCTTAAATTTGTCTTTGTAATATTGTATATATCTATTTTTTAACACACCTCATTGTACCCCGTTGTGCCAAAGTTCAAAGTTCAAAGTTCTTCTATCAAATATTTGCATCCCGCCATTCTGAAAGCTCTCCCAGGGCACCATAATTCCTTAAAAATTATTTCAGACCTTGAAAACATTTATTTCCTCAACCGGATAAACATTTTTGTTGCTTGATATTGCTGCAACATTTCTCTCTAAGGCTCAAAACCTTTATTTTGTCCTGTATTAAAGAAAAAATTGAAACCGTTCCATCCACCCTCTCCGAACTAAGATAGACCATGAATTCCTTGATGACATTCAGGGTATTTTTACAACCACCTTTTACCACTACTGTAAGTACTTCATTCAGCAACTAAATGAAGTCCCAAGAAAAGCACCCTTTCCACATATTTTTAAAGGGACGTCGTTCCTAAGCTGGATCAGTACCTATACTAGAATGGAATGAATCAATTAACTATTACGAAAGTTACACTGACGACAGTATAGCCATGGATCGTTCAACAGACAAGGCATAAACTGTGGCATAAACTGTGGCTCTATGAAATAATTACTATTCATCCTTAAAATTTACTATGGGAGGATCCAAGGATGTCACACTGATTATTAATCAATCCAGGCAAATTGAATTTACACACTACAGGAAACCCAACCAAACAACAAGAATCATTGAGTAGGGGTGGCACGATAATTGATAATTCTATAATTTCGCGATTCAAATTTTCGTCGGTTATCGTATCTCACTTTTTCTGATTCGTCCAATTATCGGGAAAGCACCGATGCTTAAATTGTCATATCTCAGAAACCGTAATAGCTAGAAACATGCAGTTTGCGGCATCACATGCGGAATTACAAGGGCTATCCAACCAAGTATGCAGTACTGTTGCTAGCCACTTTAGTTTCTTTGAGATTTTTGTTTAATATTGATATTGATATAATATATTTTTTAATTAATTTCTTTGAGCCCTAAGTCAGCCGAAGCAATTTAATGCTTGTATGGCTGAACCGGCTCAATTTTGAACATTACCAGACTTTTAAAGAAGAAGAAATATCTGGTAAAGGGAGGTGCCAACCCGGGGATTCGAGCCGGGAAACCTCCGATCATCGTAGGGGGCCGAAAGATTATCCAGAATTTGCCAGAATAGTTCCCATATTTAAGCATTAAGTTGCAGCACAACTGCAAAATTGTTTCTGCATGGTAAGGAAGTCATGGACAACAGTAATTGTATTTTCATGTCTATACTGGCCAAATGGTGAGTGCCACACAATCACATTCATAAAGATTGGACTGTAGGAGTCAGCCAAGGTTTTTTTAATAAATGTTTTTATTTTAGATGGTTATTCCAGCCTCAAAATTTGTTTTATCGAGATATTATTGATTATCGCGATAATGTAAAAAGTTTTATCGGGATAAAATTTTTTTGTATCGTGCCACCCCTACCATTGAGTTTTCCTCATTTTCAGACCCTTTGCACAAACACAACGTTGTTAAAAGTCAGATTAAGCGAATTTTGATTATTACCAAACAAAAACCACCGTAGAAGCAGAATTCAGTACACCTTGCAAAAATTCTTGTCAGTGTGTATCCTAGAACATCTGCTTTAAGTTTATGATTTTCAGTCAAAAGTATGCAAAAATACGCTTTATACTAGCTAAGCTTTAGACCGAGGGGCGTAATTTAATCCTGCATTAATTGGATTTTTTTTGCAAGTTCGGAAAGGATCTTAGTTTGCACATGCTGCTTTGTCGGGTTAGGGCGCGTTCACGCAACCACTCGCTTTTGCATTCTCGCAGCTAGAAGCTAGAAATCACCTCAAATTCCAACATGGCGGCGGTTTTATGTCTGCAGCCTCGCAACGAAAACAACAAATAACGTGAGTTCAGACGCGTTTGGAAAAATTGTTTCGTCATGAGGAATTCTTTATATTATTGGCACGGATTATAAGACTGCAAGTATTTAATCCAACGATGTCGGATTTAGCTAATCCATTTAGCGTTGTTACCATGGCAATGTCACATTTGCCATCGCGAATGAGTTCTAGCTGCGAGAATGCAAAGGCGAGTCGGTGCGTAAACGCGCCCTTACTGTTGCTATGTATTAAAGAAAAGCTTGAAACCGACTCCCCGCACTCCTCACAATACTGATTAGCTTTGCAGTTAAAGAGAGTAATAAGCAAAAGGCATTATAAACCTTATTCGTGAAATTCTTGCCAGTAATAACATCAGGCTAATTTCTATCAATCACACTAATGAAAAAAGGCAGCTTTTTACAACTTAAATTACAACTTGAAAAGAATCGACTAAAAATGCGATTTATAGGTTTCCCTTCTTGGAAAGCGGCATGCGATGCCACTTATGTGGTCCAATCAGGTCAGCAAAAGCTGCGAGAAAGACTCACAGCACATGAATCCAACTTTAAACTTAAAATAGCCATTAACTCACTCGTGCAGCTCCGTATAAACACAGGGCACTCTGCTGGCAAATTTAATAATGGCCATAAACCGAACCAGGAAAAAGCAACCACCCTCTGTACTGGAATCCAACTGCGATCCAGACTGAACTAATTGTAGACTCTGGTCATTCTCGCGTATAAGCCCTCAGTTCACAACCATACTGTCCTGAAAAATTAATAATTATTGTGCGCGCAGCGTATCTTGAGTCCTGCAGATATTTTATGAGCGGCTACATCTTCCTGGAGGGAGCGGCTTTCGTCGACGGCCGCCATTGTTTTTGTAACCGTCTAGGATATCAACAAGGTGCTCTGCTATCGACAACATACAATCGATTATCTGTATTCGTTCTGGGGCGAACTCAAGATAGGCCGCGGACGCAATAAAGAAAATACAAATTAGTCCGTTCTGGGTGTGACAGAAAATAGCCTAACGAACCCCTCTCCGGCCCCACTACAGCTCAGGATTCCTATCGAAAGGCCGGCTGTGCTCTTACTTCATCTCTGCATTTGCTGGAGTTGGCTGAATATCTATAGCTAGCCTGTTTTGTCCAGACCTAATTAGGTCCGTTTTGATTTTCTTTCATTTTATTTTACTCTTATTTCAGCCTTCTTTAACCGTAAAGGGTTGCCGACTTTGTTACTTTGACTGCTTTGATTTCTTGTATAATATTGTTATGACGAAACTTTTTGTGGTTCTCTGCATTCGAAACGGAATGAAATTATCCCTGAAATACTGTGCTGCTTTCTCATATTTTTGTGCTCTATTCCGGGGTATTACAACTCAATACAATTTTAAAAAGCAATTCTTTGTTTGTTGCGGTTAAAATTTGCTGGTCTCAAAGTTGTATTGCCGCTCTACCTTTTTTTGCCATGCATGATGAGAAGAAAAGCAAAGGATCTTTTCATCCAGTGATGATGTCTGCCTGTCTGTATTCACGGTAACTTTTGATCCCATTGTCCGATTCATGCCGTGTGTGTGGATTTAGTTCAGAAACGAGGCTGCAGATACGAGACAGAAGTAAATAAACTGTCATTCGATAACTTTCACGAATAAGTAAAATAAAATCACAAAATTGGGCAAAGGAGGGATTTTACCGCTCAAATATCAGAATTGATCACGTATGTTTAATCAGACATTAATTCAGGCTAATTAGTCAGAAATTAACTAAAACTAAACCATGCGCAATGGCTGTTTGCTGTGACGTCACCATGAGTTAGCCAATGACGAACGAGAACAACGGCTGTTTGGCCGTCTGATTGGACTAGCCCAGGCACGTGGTATGCACGTCACAGAAAACAGCCATGGCGTGTGGTATAAACGACACGTAAAAGCAGGTGCATCACGTCTTTCAAATTATTGAAGACCATCAGTGGACGAATTCAACCCAAACCGAATCAGTTTTTACGGGTTTTAAAATAAAGCGTTTCATTCCAAAGTCCAATGCGCCAATCAAGGTGAACGGTGACAGAGCTTGATCTGGCCGTCAAGTTGATTAACTCCAGGGGTGAAAATGTGAGGGTAGGCTCATCTCCCGAAAAACCAAGGCCCATCGCGTAACAGCGCCAGGACATAAGCTCTGCCCTGGAACAAGAGGTAAATAAAGAACCATCAAATT
>JAHWFP010153679.1:57742-74366 GCA_023313725.1 Lithobius niger | reverse complement strand
GCCATTAAGCCTCAATTCCCCCCCCCCCCCTCAATTAGATCAGTTTATTTACCATACCTGATATAATATTTGATACCATGTCGTTGAAGCAAACAGATTAGATTAGATTCTTTATTGAGCCAAGAACAAAGATGCGGCCTTCTAGCAATGCGCTCAGACTAACCTGCTTACAAACTAACTTACAGCTAAATAAAACAAGCCTTACAAACCGAAGACACTAGAGTGACCACACATCACAACTCTCCCACAGCTCACCCACAACAAACAAACATCAAACAGTGCAATAATTGCAAGAATAGTTATTTTGTTAAAACTCGAGTGAATTGTTGCGGTACCTAAGTACTGAAACGGTGCGCGTATAACACTTAAGCATGTTATAATAGACTGTTGGATAACAGTGCAAATAATGGTTACAACAATAATTCTGCATTTACGCGCTACTTCAGGGCTACATGCTTCTAGTTACAACCCACATTTTACAAGGAGGCATTCCCCCGTACTATACTTTACCTGTGTGCCAAAATTTAGATATGCAAACTTTTCCTAATGAGCTGTAGACGTGTTTTTATACCCCATGAGAATTAACATGGGAGACCTGATCTTAGCTAGTAGTAGTATCTAGCTAGCCAGTAACACAAATCAACGTTATTGAGAGCACGTTTTCTCCACAAAAGACACCTTTCCAACCTTTAATGTTTTGTGGTATTCTTCGTTACTGGACTCAAGACACCTGACTCCAATGGTTTCCAAAGATTTCTCCCGCATGGGGAATTTACACCAGTACGAATGCTGAAATCATGTAAAAGCTCGTTACAGTTAACAGACACAGACTGCTAGTAAGCCAACATCTGACAACAATTACACTCTAACAATTACGATTTAACAATTAAGCTCCAACAACAATAAATCATCTACATGGCGGTGACACACTAGCGTGTGTCTAGATATGCGTTTAATTGAAACACGGATTCTTTCCACGAATTTTATTTGAGGCCTTGGCCCGTGACCGTATGCCCCAACCCTGAACTACAATACTAAATCAACTACAACACAAACTCAAAAACCACAACCACACAGTTTAAATCACATACCCATGAACAGCACTAGCCCACTGTATGACATCGCGCTTGGTTACACCGTGCATTCTTTCACTAAAGATTTATTTGAGGCCCTGGCCTTAGACCGCACAACATATAAAATATGAAAATACAACATCAATACAAATCAGTCACCAAACCAAATCATATGGAACCAAATCAACCCAAATCAAATCCAATCAGCTCAGCTCAAAGCACAGTCCTCGCATGCTCTCGCTGAAGCACCTCCCTTGACCCTTTTCTCTTTCCCATCTAAGGAAAGTAACAGTGGGCCTGTTCCACACTTTTATTAACAAAACTCACACCTGCGCACAGATCTCACCACGCCACCGATGCGCCGTCTTGACCCACTTTCTCTTTCCCATTTAGGGAAAGTTCCAGAAGGCCTGTCCCACACTTCCACTCACAGAAATCACATCAGCACAGGAGCACAGGTATCATCACACTGCTGAAGCATCACCCCGACCCACCTTCTTCCTCCCAGATAGGTAAAGTTCCAGAGGGCCTGTTTCACACCACCACGTTAGCTCACAAGCCGTCGAGGGAAGGAGGCAGTCATGCCCTATACATTTATCCTCGACTCAACACAAAACCTTGCTATAGCAAAGGGTTCAAAGGGTTCAAAGGGTTTAACGAGCGTTAACCACTCCTGGTCATCTGCCCGAAGCCCTAAGGCCCTATAGCACGCAACCTAACAACAATCAACTTTTTAGCAAAGGCGTAACACGTGCACGAAGAATGGATCTGGAGTTTGCTGAGTGGCATTGTACCCTAATTACAATGGTTAAGCCAATGTAAAACAACCAAAATGATCGTTCAGGGTCCCGTAACTCCAGAATGGCTCTACCCATCGAAAAACTGGTATCTGTGAGGATGAAGCCCAAGGAAATTTCTGGCTTAGATCATGTTTCAGATTTTAGGTATATAGGTGCAGTTGTTTTTTTTTTCAGAAATCGTGTCACACAAGAACAAGAACAAACGCAACAATAACAAGTGAACAGTTTTCAAATTTACTTGAGGCTTCCTACTTTTAATTTTGCACGGTATTACTTAAAAGTTGGGATAAATATACCTTCCATGCTCTTTACTATCTGGGCAAGTTTGGTCGAAATATATTGAATAGGAACGGAGAAATTAATAGTTTTAGTTTGGCTGGAGAGAGGACTTCAATCATATATGTACGGCTATCGCTATTGCCGTGTATGATTATTTACAGTGCTTTGTGTGTGTTTATTTAAATTTTAAAAATTGGAATCAATTCACGTTGGATCACTCATCCTGCTGTAAAGGTTTAGACACTGCTCAGTGAGTTCTTGACGGCGAGCAAAACCAATATTATTTTTTTTTTCATTCTACATTACCAAAGTGTTCGTTCTTACAAACGGAAAAGGCGCGACCTTAACTACCAAAATAGATACCAAGGCATCCGCCACATGGGATAGAAAATATAATCTCCCAGGCTTGGTTTGTTTGGCACAGTTTCGCCCTTAATATTTCCAACAGTGCAGGTTAGGTCTGAACTGACTTTGGTATCCCCGGATTCTAACAGCTGCCGTACTGTGCAGAGTGGCAGCGAGATGATTCTACCGTTCGATTATTATTTTTTTTTGGGAGGGGGGGGGGGGGGTTACGTAGAACTAGAATTGTAAACGGGTGAGACCGAAAATTATTCATTAAAAGATGTATACGATGTTTGTGAATAATCCTCGGTTTCAGCGTGGAATTCTCACCCAAATTGATGCCGTAGTGCCTTTTATATTTCTTGAAAGTGCAAGTTTCCCTTTTTTGCCTCGCCTCTCTTCAGCTGCCTTACTATATGAATTACAGACTTGTATTTAATACTTACCTAAGCAAAACAGTATTTTTTCTGCAAGATTTGGCAAACACTAGTTCAGTTAATACAGACGTTAGGAACTGGTGGTGCTGCCAAACAACAGCTATTACGTTTGCAAGCGAATCCAATCCAAACTGGCGTGACTAAATTATAACATTCCAATAACATTATCCCGCCTTCTCACATATGATCCCCATTTGAGGAAATTCTAATTAAACACGTAATTGCTTTTTTCTAGATTTGCACGCAACGTTGCATTGAAACGTTTCATTTCCAATTACCTGGTGGTAATTGCAAATTTAAAATTCTATTCAAACTTGATACCACAACCACTTTGTCGAATATTACGTATCCGTGCTCATTGTGTAAAGCAGCATATGTCTCAAAAGAAGCTGCAAGTCAGTTTAATAATTTAATTCGTTTAGTTTTTTAATTGATCTAGTGTTCGTAGAAAAAGCCCCAGAACTCGATCGCAATCTCTGATGCATAAGCTAAACACCATCTAATATTATTTCTAGCTTTACCTTGAAAATTTAATTGTTTAGGGAATGAAAACAACTCTTAGGATCCATGACTGGTGAGCTCTTTTGGTAATGGTCTATCACAACGTATGTGATTTTCACAAAAGTCATCAACTTCGTCATTTTTCACCCTTTTTGACAGTTTTGTATAAAAGCAGAACTCTTTCAAACATCTTGTAAAATCCAAATTTTTGGAAAAATTCCGCAAGTATATCATGAAATATTTTGTAAACTTTTGGTGATATACAGTATGTCCCAGAAGTCCCGTATGAGTCAAATAAATCCTTAAGACTTGGATACGGGTTGCTGATAATAGCATACTCGTATAGGGAGAGTCACCTATGGCGAATCCGATGATGCCGTCCAAAATTGACATTGGAGGTAATATTCAAGGTCATCCAATTTGTATCTCCTAATCTACACAAGATAGTGGCATAAAGTAAATTAGAAAGTTGTGGGGGATCGTGCTACTTGTACAACACAGGAAGCATAACAAAACAAGGATGATATTGGCGAAAGATGTTCAGGTGGTGCAGAGAAGCTATCCATGGGGCAGCAGGAAATACAGAAATAGCTGAACTATCAACCTAACCAGTAACAAGGATAGAATTCTTGCCTGGGTTTGGTAATACTGTAAAATAAACGTCAGTGGCACACTTAAGGCAAAAGGACCGGGTGGGCAAGCAAAGGGTTTTTTTTTTTAAAATCCTTTTTTTTTTCTTCATTGCAGTTTAACCACTAGTCGGCTTTTCCATGCTTGAGATTCAGTTCTCTGCATTTACGAAAAGTAAATGCATGCGTTTCCGTGCATTTACCTCTGTGCATTCACCAGAATTTAAACCGTGGTTCATATTAGTTGAATTTGGGACTCGTACTTTTGAAGTCATGGTGTCAAGTTAGTAGGAGGAAGAGGGGGATGGATTATGTTGACATATCTGTTGTATCTTACTACCACGACCCCCAGAATGCTACGAACATTTTATAGCAAACTATTTTTCTCCCCCACCCCCCTATTTGAGGACAAGCCATCGCACTTAAAAAAATTAAACTTGGTGCCTATTTGTCCGGGTGCCTCTTTGTCCGAGTGCCTATTTGCCTGAGTGCCTATTTGTCCGGTGCCTAAATTGGGGGTGCCTAAGTGTCCGGTGCCTAATTGTCCGTTGCCTATGTGTCCGCGCACCTTCACTTACACAGACACTGTACGTCGTGTTTTCCCACCCAGAGTGTGCTAAGTTAATGTGTCTTGACATCGGCCTAATTCGTGCATCGGTCGTATGCATTTATCAGGAGAGGATTTAACGGGTGCGAGGGTGGGGGTAGAACCTTCTACCTAAAAGGAACTTATCACTAAAAGAAAACCTTAAAATTGTTTAAATGATCGCCTCTGCCACTATATCTGGATGGCTCGGGTAAAAACGATGAATATGCAGGTTAAGAGTGGGAGATAAACAGCAAAAAAAGAATTCATTGAATTTTCGTGACAAAACGGGGCCTTTCAGGGCTTGGCCACTCGGCCCTTTTGCCATGAACCCTCTTCTGGCGTTTATTTTACAATATTACCAAAACCAGGAAAGAATGCTATCTTTGTTACCGTTTCATTTGATTGTTGTGCTATATCCTGCTGCCGCGTGGATAGAGTCTGTGCACTACCCAACTTCTTTCTCCAATATCGTCCTTGTTTTGCATGCGATTTTTGTTCTGCTTCCTGTGTTGTGCAAGTAGCGCGATCCCCCCTCAACTTTCTAATTTACTTTATGCCCCTATCTTGCGTAGGTTAGGAGATACAAATTGGATAACCCTGAATACGACCTCCAAGGTCATCCTGGATGGCATCATCAGTTTCGCCGTAGGTGTCTTCCTGTACGAGTATGCTATTATCAGCAACCCATATCCAAGTCTTAAGGATTTATTTGACTGGAACGAGACTTCTGGGACATACTGTATACCTGTAATAATAAAAAGGATCAAGTAAAAGCAAAACGTAATATGTCAGTTTAGCCGTCTGAAGCTTGCTCTACCTTTCATAATAAACTCATCGGTCATTAGAAAGAGGAAGGGAGTAATGTCACTGAAAATAAGTCAACTCCACTCAGCTTATTGTCAATAAGGCGAATGGAATAATTCATTCAGCATTTGCAACAACTGGCGCTCGTAACATCTGACAAGCAGTGGATGTAATGCTCTGATGCTAGTCATCACGGTGTTATCATAGGGAGGAGGTGTTTATGGCACGTCTCCGGATGGGCCACACTTCCTTGACGTATGAGTACTTGCTCTTTAATGGAGATACACCAATATGAATATTCTTGCCCTGTTCTGCACACAATTGTACACATCTTGGTGGCGTGTCATACATTAAAACATAATGTGCACTCTCTGGAATACATAGAATGGTGGCAAAAATCCTGGGAGTTGAACAAGGAAGTCGTGTGAAGCTTATCAAATTCTTGGAAGACGTTATAGTATATGACCTTATGTAATTGAGCAGAAATTTGGTAAAGAAAGTTGGAAAGGCACTTTTTCTGCAAGAATATGATGCAGATAGTCGATAGTTTTTGAACCCTGGAAGTTAAAGATGGCTGCCAATATATTGGTGACATGGCTTGCATCATTAGGTAAAGCACAATCCGCATGAATTTAAGGCTGTTTATTTTACTTATGGATTACTAACGTCATCATTACTGAAGTCAAAATACAAGATGGCCACCAAATTCAAAATGGCCATCAACATTTCAGAAACGTGGCTTGCATCAATGGGAAAGTCACACCATTCATGATTTAAAGCTGTCTCTATATCGCTACGGATAACTATAATAAATACTACTTTACTCATATCCATTATGGCTGCCTTAGTCCAAATTGGTATCGACCTTCTATAAACGTGGCTGGTATCAACGGGAAAAGTACATTAGTCATGATTTAAGGCAGTCTAGCTATGCGTTATGGATTTCTCATGACATTAAAACTGCAGCCAAATTATGGCTGCCGAAATTCAAAATAGCCGCCCATGACACCTAAACCCATAAACCAAATTCCAATCTGTGCAGAGTACAAATCGTCATATTTTACCAGATGTTAAAGAAAACCAGCAAGCTGTTCATAATGTCCATCTAATACCTATCATTAATGCACCTGCACGTGAATAGAAAACTTTATTAGCAGATCTTACGCAGTTGCAAAGAGTTAACATCTTAACCAGAGAACCTGAGAGCACAAGATCAGTGTGCGTGTGGTTGGATATGGATTTGTACAAGCAAGTCTTGAAGTTATCTACGTCATGATCCTGCACAGGCAAATGGATTGAGTCTCCAGGACAGTTCCACACCGTGCTGTGTGCTTTACTCTGTCTTCGTCATACAGTTGAGGGAAGTGGGCTTAATGCTGTTTCGGTGGCTGCTGTACTTTACAGAGGACGGTTATGTATCAACACCAATGCGGTTGTCTTTACTGCCGTTGGTGTGGACATGGTTCACAAGCGGCAAATCACATAACTTGAAGGGCATGATGAAGCTATACGTCAGAGCCTATGCGCTGTCTACGTTCCACCACACCATCACTAAAGTATAAGCCTAACTAAATCTTAACAAGGTTCACAAAGGGGATGGAGGGATCTCTGGAATTGTGGCTAACCCTGAAGATTTACTTTGATATTGTGTATCTGCCCCAGTTTGAATTGATTTTTCTGGTGAGATGGAATCTGTTAGGACGGTCCCCGATTGTTCGACTAGAGCACCACCTGAAGCAACAGTTAAGTACCAAGAGCTATCCATAGCTAAACTGAAAAATGTCCTTAAGTTTAACGACCCATTCAAGTTATGTGATCCACATAGAAAACCGTATCCCATACTCTTTGGGAAACCATATCCCATACTCTTTAACATATCTACAATATCATTCCTTCCATACAAATTGAGGAGTTCCCTGGAAAAAGGGCACTAATGAAAAATACATATTTTGTGAAAAGAGTAAAAACTGATAACTATTATTTTATGCTTAATCTTTGAAAGTAAGCGTTTTCTGACGGAATATATATTCACGTTCCTTTTTAAAACATATTTTTGTAGCAGATATGTACAGGAAAATAGGAAAATAGGAAATTAGCGGAAAAATCGTCAGTGGCACTGGCGGCGGCCATGTTGAAAAGCAGCACCATCTCGCGACTACATCCATCGTTAAATAAAAATACATACTTGTAAAGCGCTTCTGTTGGTCGACTTCTTACCGTCTGTGCCCTTATTCCATAGACTGAGAGGTGCTCTATCAGATTTTTTAGGTGAAAAAAGGGCACAAGTGACTTTATGCCTTTTTTCCAGGGAACTCCTCAATTACAAGAGGACATACTAAACACGCATGGCAGAGGAGTAGCAGCAAACACACAGTTCGCCGACAGCAGACCTCCCATTGCAAGATTTTAAAAAGAACATCGAAGACAGAATATCCAGCATTAATAAGATACTTATGACACCGTACGGAAGGCAGCACTCCTGCACTGATAAAGCACAGCTACAAAAAATCCTGGAAAACTAAGTTGCAAATTTTAATACCATTTCGGCAGATGGTACACTCCCAGAGATTCCTCCATCACCTATATGTAGTACTCTACATAGCCAAATAGCTTACGAGTAAAAAAAAAAAAAAAAGACGGGTTCAGGCGAGAAATTGTGGATATTGCTGTCATATTTATTTTTGAAGGAGTTACCGGAGGGGGCTGAAACCACAGGCTTGGGCAAGTTATTCCAAATAGGTTGTAGATGGAAATCGAAAGCGTGTCTGGCCCATAAATGTTTGTGTTATTGAAACTTTAGCTTTAAAGAGTGGCAACGCTTTGCTTCATATGCATAAGGTTGACAATGTTGTAAAGTGTTGGTCCGCCACACTTAAGTTTCAAAATTTTAAACACAGTGACGATCCCCCCTAACAAATCGCCATCAGACGGACTGAACGTTAAGGTAATCCTACCTCTGCTCATATGGAAGATTTTTACGCTTTGGACGTTTTCAAGAGCTGCTAGGCCTTTATTTGTAGAATGGGCATCAAAAATTAATGGCATATTCGATGACCAAGTGCTAAATATAGTTTGAAATAGGTCAACAAATCAGGAATGAAATACAGTTAGCTGTAGATATAACACTGTTGAATTGAGTTGAAAATTTAAACTGATGGTTGACAGTAATGCCAAGGTCTGTTGTTGAGTTTACTGTATTTAGTTCATCAAATCCTAAAAATAAGTGGGTTTTTTTTAGATTTTTTTGGCACAAGTGCTAATACATGGTTTGTGGGGGTGGTTGGCCCGCTCCCACTGCGTACTTCATCCATGAAGCTGGTCCATATCATCCTGTAGCATAAGAAGTGCCAATGGTGTTTGTAGACAAGTTTAGTGTGCTCAGCATAGTGTCGTCGGTAAATTTAGCAAGTTGATCTTGGGCTGATTCCCCAAGATCGTTAAAGTAGAGAAGAAATAATAGGGGATCCAAGACTGATTCTTGATCAGTACCACTGATTAACTGGACAGGCTGATGTTTATAACAACCATCTCGTACGGCCGGTCAACCATTTCGTAATCCATTTAATATGGATCCACAAATACCGAATGTAATTAGTTTATGTAGCAGAAGATCGTGTGGTAACTGGTCAAATGCTTTAGCAATATCTAACTAGAAAATGTCTGCAGGAATATTTTGGTCAAAAGCATTAAACTAAATGTTGCTAATAGCCAACAATTTTTTTTTACTTTAAACATCCGTAATGTTTTTACTAAGGATGGTTTCGAGAATTTTGCTAATTTTGGAATGTGATCCTTATGGTCCTAAAATTTTGTGGATCCTTTCTACTTCCCTTTCTACAGACTGTCGTAACACGAACATGTAGTCAGTCGAGTGGTAAGAAATTTTCAAGCAGGAAGCGGAATAAGAGTTTGTTTGAATTTTATCAAAAAGTTAGTGGATACGAACTCGGTGACGGTGGTCTTGCCAATTGCAAGTTGGTTGTAAGCCTCCTAGCTAAAAAAATTTCATTTGAAAATATGAAAGGTGGAGTGCAAATGTATGCTGCTGTTATCCCTGGGTGGTTATGCAAAATTTGGTCTGAAGATGACCTTCGGCTATTTGTTGTGGGTATGAAACAATTTGGTTTGATACATTCTTTAATGGGCCACTCGACATTTTAGTTTTATGCACACCTTTGACGAATTGAAAGGAGTTTTTAGAGTTGGGTTTAGCATTAGCCCGAGGTTGCGTTCAGAATTAATGTTTTCCATTTCAAAGCGAGTTCTCATTACCCTGGCCACCATTTCGCTTTCTACCATAAGTTTATTTTTATTTTTTGCGTGGAATTCGTGCCAGGCAAGCCTTCGTTTCTTTATCACTTTGATAGAGTTTGAAGAAAACTATTTGGGTTTGGGTTGGGTGGGGGAATAACGAAGTAAGACAGTGACTGAAAAAGGAAGCAATCTCAGTTTTAGTATTACGACAAGAGTTAACAATCGGGAAATGCAATGGTAAGGGAAGACTACTAAATTATGTTTTGTAAATTATATCTAGTAAGGGTTTAAAATAATTTAGATTGCCTACGGTGATTTGTGCTGTAAGAACAACATGGTCACTTTTGGAAAGCATGCTAGAATGTTCCAGTTACAATTTCCGTATCTGCTGTAGTAAAAATAAGTATATTTTAGATTCCTAGTGTTGATTTCATTACCATTCGTGTAAGGTGCAAATCGAGCACGAGTTCCAGGAAAGGTGAGCACTCCCTATCTGACGTCATCCTTTCCAAGTCGATATTGTGATAATTAACGTCTCCAAAAAGTAATAAGTATTGTCTAGGTAATAATTTTAAAATTTTAAGCAGCTGGCTATTACCTAGCCAGTGTCACAGCAACACGGTGCACTGCCACTTAGAAATGTAGGGATTGCAAAAACCATGGTGAAAGTTTGCTCTATCACATATCGGCCAGAGATATTTGTGTTGACAAAAGTTACGTCCAGCAATGGCATAGGAAAATCGTTTCATTCTAACCATTGTGAACTACTTCATCAAGTGGGTTTGGTTCATGCCAACCAGACAAGCCACAGCTCGAGCTTCCTTGGTTCACTTGTTTAAAGAAGTCTATCGCGCCTCGCGATTGCTTTCAGCCCCATACTGCAAGTACAGCTGGTTGTTCGCTCGACTGCCCTTCATCATACCCACAACGCTGTGCTTTTAGTGTTATCTCAATGGGCTTAGATTTTGAACTCACCTGCTCGCGTTTGTGACGTCCTTACTTACCTGCGTGCTCTTTAAATGTCATCTGTTATCGTCATCCTAAATCGTCTTCACATGAAATAAAAACTACTAAATAAACTCACTTACCTGAATGATGTTGAGTGACGCATTTATATAGATTAACTTAGTTGAGCTAAATTTATTATGTAATAATTATTTAATACTTTTGGTTGAAATTGCTTTTCGTGTGATCTTTGTGTAAGTCTGATCACATGATACGCTAATTTTGCATCACCCCTTATGGCATGCCTTAATAGGTTATTTAGTAGTCGTTGCTTCTACAATGTTAGCAAGTACTGTGGTTTTGTTAGTTGTGCACAATGTTAAAGTCTAGGGATGCCACATCGACATTATGAAATGCTGCTCAAGTTGAACTAGGACAATGATTAATTAAGTAAGAGTTCATTTTTTCCCTGTACTAGTTTGGTGATTATGAAGCTTGTTACTCCCGTCAGTTCATAATCAACATGAAAATATTTCTGCTTGAGGTAATAGTGAAACAAGGTAGCTGGTTTAACTTTACTTCTAGCCGTTTCCCAGATAAATTGAATGAAACCGCACGTTGTGATTAATCTTGGTCCTTAACATCTTGAAGTGTTTAGCTTGCCTTGCTCTCACTGTCGTCCATTTGTAGGATTCCTGGTGTCATTCAGGCGTGCTTGAGGTGTAGTGTTTGCGTCCTGAAATCAACTGCTAAATTCATAAAGCCTCTCGTGTCCCCTCGCCCGTGTTTGCTGAATACGGACCTATTCCGTAACGTGAAGCGTGGAGCTTACAGATTTGCAAGAGCGGTGCGATTTCAGCTGGGATCAGGTCGATCCTGTAAAACCAAAGAGGAATCCAGAACACCGGAGAAAGGGTCATCCGACATAACTGATAAGCACAGACTATCAATGGTAGAATTCAGGTGAGTGCTGGCACTGGTGCCGCCTGTTGAACCTTATTCCATTACGAGAAGCTTTCTTGACTAACCAAAGGACCTATTTCCGTAGCGTGATGCCTCCGTCCCACTGAATTCCTTAGCGTGATGTTGAACCTTTACCAAAAAAAAGTGTTAATCAACCACAAAGCACTACTTTCTTTTAACTTCTGTTTTTAACGAATGTATCCAAGTGTTAACGTTTTATATCGCCAGTAACTTTGTTCATTACCGACTGTTGATTCTAGTGATTATGCCTGTTAATTAAAACTTCGTTATTTTCTAAAATGCCTTGCCAAATGAAGTTCTTGCAAGTTATATAAGCCATTGAATCATACGTGCATTTTGTCTACCGTTTGTTTTCGGTTCGATTGTGGCCTTAACATCCCACATACCAAGCCAGGAAGTCTGCGAGAATTTTTAATAACGTCTCCCCCATTGTTGTGACATGGGGAAGGTATCGGCTCCTTTACGAAGAACTTAGAGCAATATAAATTATGGTCCTGTTCGGTAGATTGATAGATTTTTTTTGGTGAAACGGCCGATATCTAAAGTAATCCTCTATAAATTGGGGGCTTCTGTCTCGGTCATTGGTCAACCTCTCAATGTTTTTGTACGCTGATTCATGTCTTGTGTGGTTAATGATGGCTCCTCTTGTCAAGCAAAGGTTAAACGATAACGTGCAAAATTGGGTGTTCATGCTGGTAGTAAAATTAAAAAAAAAAAAGCAAACTTGGAATTAGTTGGTGTAATGTTTTTTTTAGCAAGCAAACAGGTTCGTAAAGTCCAAAATCAGAAAATGATCAATTTGTCCTCTTAGAAATTAAAATTTAGCCTGGGTGGTTTATTTTCTAGTACAGTTTATAATTTGTCCAGGAAATTACAGGATAGTTAATCATTACAGGATAGTTAGTTGAGGTTTAAGCTTAGGCACCTAAATAATCACGGTTTTGCTGGTTCTTCCCTAACTAACCATTAGCCTTTTTTTTTCTTTTCTTACTAAAAGCCCACCTAGCTTCAACCCCCCCCCCTAAAAAGTCGTTCCTTTACGTAGGTCTTTGAATTAAAACCTTTCCTTGTTTCCCGTAAACAAATATTTTGGCAGATTTATTGTAACTAGGAAAGCCCTTTTTGACACTTAACAAGAATAAAAAAAACCTTGAAAAATTTTGTAAAGTTCAATGTTGATACATGTGATTGGAAATAGAGGATCATGCTTTCCACCAATCCTGGGCAGCAAACCAAGGCAAATTCTTCTGGCGATGAAGACCCAAGTATTAGAGAAGACGTTATTTCCACCAACACAGAGGATAGTTTTGGGAAAGTCAACACTGTTAGAGAGTACCTCGGAGAGCTTAGAAGATAACTCTTCCACTCAGAGATCTGGCCAAGTCCACGTAGTAGAGTGACCATACATTTTTGTAGGTGCAAGGCTCGCACATGGGAATCCTCCAAAATAAGGGTCCCAACAGTAGAAAGTATGTTTTGATTATTATTATTGGCAAAGAGAACCCAGAGACTATAACCACAGGCAAAACCGGATGTGAATGAAGATTATTCAAGCTTTCACAGCCCGAGTTTGGCCAATCAACACAATCTTCACCAAAAAAAAATGGTGGGAAACTATTAAACAAAACTCAGATGCCACAACTTCAGAACTAACAACCCGTGAGAAAACATCAGCAGTACCACGGAGAGGACGATCATTAGTTGGCCAAATGTTGGGAGAACCAGGACCGTTTGAAGGACTAGGCTTTCTCGTAACACAAGGTAGATGGAAATGTGGCACAGGTAACTGCTCATTTACTTTTGTATTTTCTTTTTTACTCTAGATTTAACTGCAACCACGCCAATTTACATCCTAGAAATTTGCACAAATTTAGCTGCATCCGAGTTTACAATTGCGCAGTGCGCACTATCATCGGAAGTTGGTACATGGCGTGGAGCTACTTTGTCGATGTGCAACGAAATAAATTCAATGTCACCAATGCCATTAGTTGTTAGATGCCTACTAATAATGATGTTTTTCCAATTTTTGTCGCCAGTTGTATGGATGACTTTCGTGTACCCCGAGCCAAGGCCACCAGCATCGTACTCACTATAGGGCTTTTTTGAGATTGGAACAGATGTCAGCCAACGTAGATACCCGATTCCAAAACATACCTTCAATTTGTTTGTCAAGTAAGGCCAGGCTGTTTTTGGCAGCACTCTCTAGAAACCATGACGCGAGATAATTTACCATCGAGGCAGTTTGAGATGTATGCAAAGCCATCCTTGTCAATTTTACACTGGGACCGGGCATCACTAGGCCTTTGAGTACTTTGAGTAGTTTTAATTATTTAATGACTGATTTATTTCCTCGAGATATAAGTCCCGCTCCAGCCTAGCAATGGCAATACGCTGTTTACGTGTGTCAGCTCATTTTGCATGAACAGCACAGTAACTTCCAGATTTTAAAGAGCGGACTGATTAGAGCTAGGATCAGGTCGATCCTGTAAAAATGAAGAGGAATCCAGAACACCAGAGAAAGGGTCATCCGACATAACTGATAAGCACAGACAACAATGGTAGAATCCAGGTGAGTGCTGGTACTGGTGCCGCGTGTTGAAACATTCAAAGGAAACGTAGAAGATAACAGGGGTAAAACCTGCACCTTAGGCTTTTTGTGTTTTTTGGCTGTTTTTCCCATTTTTGCCAATCTGCCTTTACTGATCTTGTGTGGTGGTACAATAAGAGAATTTTTAAGTTTCAAACTCCTGAATCTAGACATAGAAATTTGGGGAACTTTAGTGCCCTCATGGAAGCATGACGGGTAGTTTCAGCCATACCCACACAAAATCTGACCACCAACACCGCAAGACAGAAAGATCATCACCGCTAGGTACAAAAAAAAGGCTAATTTACAGAAACCACTAAAACATAAGCCCAAACACGCGTGCCACATCAGGATGGCCACCAGCCGCAGTGGGCAAAAATTCCCAAATAATAATAGGATTCAAGTGGAATTCAAGTATTGAATTTGGATTGACCGCCGAAGACATCAACATTCACTACACTCAAAAGGTTTTTCTTTTTTGTAATGTGACATGCGATGTCAATCCTCTCTGCAAAAAGACTTTCCACACTCTCCATATTCAAACGGTTTCTCTCCACTATTAAACAAATTCTGAGCCGTGCTAAATTTACAATTCACTGCAGGAGACTTTCTACATTCGCCACATTTAAACAGTTTCCGTACACTGGGCACAAGTTTGTGCCGTGCTAAATTACAAATGATTGTTGAAGACTTTCCGCACTCGCTACATTTAAACGGGTTCTTTCCACTGCGTGCAAGTTCGTGCCGTTTTAAATTACAATTGAATGCATAGATCGTCCACACTCACCACATTCAAACTGTTTTTCTATTTACCAATATCGTCGTTTGACGTCATTCTTCTGTTCTGCGCAAAAGATCTTCCATATTCAACTGATTCACACAATTTCTTTCCACTGTGAACAGGTGCATGCTGTACTAAAAATCAATTGCATGCTGGAGACTTTCCACATTTGCCACATTCAAACGGTTTCTTTCCACTTTGTAGAAGTTCGTGCTGCGCTGTGGTGTGTTGTGCAATTGAAGTGTAGCAGTAATATTCTCCATAATTCTCGGAATTGTGACACTCACCACAAACGAATGGTTTATTTTACATTGTGAGCAAGGAACTGTGATGTTACCTTAGACTAACAACTCTCTTCGACTTGCCGCCGTATACAGCCCGTGAGCCTGATACTGTTAGGAGACTGGCAGCGCGACCATGTGTCATAGGAGATTGAAACTATTTCTTAAGGTTTCCCCCGGTTTTCCCGTTTAACTCTGGTCACTTGCGTGACAAGAGTGAGGTGGTCTAAGATGACATGCCACGGACGGATTTTGCGGTAGAGCTGCTATCGCAGCTGCAGAAAGTCGGAACACACTCGAGCTTACAGGTAGTCATACGTGAATCGTCCATCTCGAAGAGAGTTGTTAGTCCAAGCTGTTACTCTTCTGTTCTGCGCAAAATAAAAAGATAGTCTCCACGGAAGCACTGGGTCCTTATACATTTGATTATAACCTGGATGCCAAGCAAGCAAGTGTCAATTCAAGCAAAAAGATGACAAATCAGGGGGGAACTTCTCCATCACGTCTATTGGGACAGCTATCTCGTTTATCTTTTCTAACCCTCTTACCAGCAAAAGTTCTCTTACCAGCAAAACTATCGCCGTGTAAAGAGATTTGAAGTGGGAAAGGAAAGCGGCAGCTGGCAAATGTCCATTACTTGGGCAGTGCATCCGTTAGCTCGGCTCTTGCCATTTAACGATATCTAACATAATTAAAACCGTTCAGTGTGTGTATTTATTTATTTATTTATTTATTTATTTATGTGCCCTTCTACTCCTCTTGAAATAGTGGCCTCAAAAATTGGAGAAAGGGTTTGGAAGAATGGAAATTTCTCCGAATTTCTCTTAGGTGTATTCCTAAATTCAAATTTAGGTCCTAAATGCCCCAAATTAACGAAAAATGACCGTATGCAACAATTAGCAACAATCACACAACAATACGTGATGTCAACAATGTTGACACATTTTTTTTTCAAGGAAGCCACGAAGTTTACAGAACGTGCGGCAACAATGGATTGGGAACAACGGTCAATAATGAAGCACGTGCAGTCAGTGAACGGGTGGAAAGGCTTATGGAGTTGATTCATGGATATGTAAAATGCAATTCAGCAGAATACCCATTTAGCAGTTAAATCAAATTACATTGCGCAAACACACGACAAAATTTAAATGCTAAATACTCCTCAATTGCGTAAAGAAAATATATTGACAACATAAAAGGGTCTCGGGGTTTGTTCATGACCATTGCGATTTCAATTGATGAATTAAACAAAACAAAATTCTTCAAATGAGTGAAACAAGAAAGCCCATAAAATAAAAGTGCCACCTGACTGGCAAAGCCCCACAAAGACATAAA
>JAHWFP010153679.1:39954-51637 GCA_023313725.1 Lithobius niger | reverse complement strand
TCTCCCCCCCCCCCCCATACGTTAAATCATAAAAGGCACATTGGAGTTAAAGATGTGATCAATACCAAATTCCATTTGTATCTGTCGCATAAATTATTTTATATGAGCGGAATTAGTCAGTAGTCAGTAATCAAAAGACTGCCCATTTTCAACAATTTTCTTGCTGTTTCGTTGCATAGATATTTATCCTCGCCATCGTGAAATACGCTCAGCTCTGGTTTCTGTTAAAGTATCTAAAACTAGAGGCCGCTAGGCAAAATGCAGGATTTGAACAATGACTCGCTTACAATGAAGTCTGACAATTGAACTTGGCGGGTGGACCACTAGCGTGGTCCTTGATTCACAATGATTGCTCCAAAGTGTTTTTTTCTTTTATTAGTAATTTGGGGTTTGCAACTTCTGGTCAGTTTATGAGCTAGAAAACAAATCGCTTGCTAATAAACTGAAGAATTTAATTTTCTTGTAAATTTCTGCATTACATTTGTGAATATCCAAGATGGCAGCAGAAAACACCGTCTAAAAAAGGTGACGAAAAAAATTCATTTGCCGACGAGAGTCATCGTTCCATTGTCATTCTCAGCTGAAGCCCGGTCTTGGTTGCGAGGGCCCAGCGAGCCACGTTTGCTAAGCAAATTTGACGAAGCTTCGTTGAATTTCGTCGTTTATTACGGAATTTTGCAGTTAATTTCGGTCTCTTTGTCGTTTAAAACACACTAGTTACGAATAAGCTTCAAAATTAAACGTTCTCTAGTATAGGCCTAATAAATATTACAAAAAATAAAATTTGCCTCAAAATCCTTATTATATAAAAGATAAACTCAGTTTTTCTCGGGGATGGGCGAGAAAGTTTACTCCAAACAGAATAACCAGTTTAATTTCTAAATGATACTTTAAAAAGTGATTATTTCAAAAAATTTAGGAATAGGAGTAGCCTACGCAGAAACAGAACAGCAATTCTCAGGTATTTTGCCCATATATTTCTTCCTTCTAACTATATTACAGGCTGATAGGTTTTCAACTAAACGATAATTCAAAGATATGATCTCTACTACTATGTATCAGATAGATACAGCTGAAGAGAGATAAAGGTAAGGACCGTGTAATATTAGCTAAATACTGCAGACGAAGATCTAAAACCAAGCAGTACAAAACCTCATTTACGAAACAACAGTAAAACAAAACATACATTCCTTAATATACTGTAGTATACCGACCATAACTGCAAGCCAAGGGTGTAATTTTAAGAATCTGCAGAATCTGATTTTTTGCCCAGGTTTTAAGAAGAGTTTTTCACGTCCTGCAGAGAAGACGGACGGTCTGAAAAGGCATGCATTCACTAGAACTGAACAACTGTAATCGGTGCAGAGATGAGGTAAGTTCCCTGCACCGGGATGGCAAATATATAAATCGTGTAACACAGTTCTGCTAAACAACATAATAAATCATTTGAAGATAAAATTCATCTCTTGCAATGCTCTCATAATCGGTACGTTTCTAGCATAACATAAAACAAGGTATAGCCATGCAGCAGGATATACATATTTATGTGTGTGTATGTATATATATATCTTTTGCATGAAATAACAAATGACAGCTCATGTGTCTTCTCTCTTTGCCTTTCCATACCTTAGTTGCAGAAACACCAGAGTGGTCATATCATAAATTTAACATCTCTGGGCGAATTGAAAGTGAATGTAGTTGCGCTTATGCTAAAGTCACGAGTGATTTAAAACTAGCAAGCCGGAAAAATCGACTTCTGCTATTTTACAAGCTTGATTATGGATCGAGTGAGCGAAGACGAAGCGAATGATAAGATTTATGTATGCGGCACACAAATTATACAGGTTGTCCAAAAAGTCCCAGGTCGGCCTCATAATTTTTGAATGGGAAGACATGCAAACATGAAGCTTTGGGGTTCCTAGTTGGTCTTAAGGATGTTCCTTTTGACATGGACGCCATGCCAGTAGCCCTCCTGGGGGCCCCCAGGGGGGCCAACTTACAAAATTCAAATGGAAAAAGGGGGTTGAGTGGTACATCTATGGCAAGGTCTTACTTATACGAGTCATACGCAACCATGAAAACGTCTCTACGATTTGCCAATCTCATATGCTGGATTAGATTCTTTATTGAGCCCACAGGGGCCCGTCACAATATATGCGTACGTGCGGGCCAACAACCAACGTGCGCAGCAACACTATAGTACTAGTAGTAGTTCTTCTTCTCTTACTATAGTGTTGCTGCGCGCGTTGTTTGTTGGCCCGCACGTACGCGTATACTGTGACGAGCCCCTGTGATTAAGCCAAGAACAAAACTTCGGCTTTCAAGCCATGCGCTCAGTTTAACCTACTTACAAGGTAACTTACGGCTAAAGAAAACAAGCCTTACAAACCGAAGACACTAGAAGCCCTACATAACATAACTCTCCCAAAACTCACCCTCCTGACCATTCCCGCCATACATCACAGCAGCACGCCCCATGCTGGCCCACCCAAGTTCAACAATGCCCTCTGCACTGTAACGACGGTTTCCACAGCTTCCTCCTACTCCTTAAGTAGGGCCTTAGTGGGCCTTCTTACCTGATGCTATGGCTCCATACTATGTATTCTGTATACTCTTTATCTTTATTAATGTATTCCAGTAATGCTATGCACTTTGATGTATGGTCCAGTCCCTGGAGATCAGTGGTCAGGATGGCTCTGCCCTTGCCTGCCCCTAGGGGTAGCTGCTAGCAGAGATGGCTCATGGGATACCAGGATATAGTACAGGATGTACCTTGCACCACCAGTGGCAGGTACTGGATGCAGCTCTAGGTACTTAAGGCCTTGCAGCACCCTTGCAGCCTCACTCTGGGAGCTAGTCCATAACCAGCTAAGAACTCTTCCTGAAGCGCGCCACTCTGCTAGAAGCCCTGATCAGAGCATCCTTGAACCACTGGACAACATATCCTAAGGACAAACCGCGTGGCCCTGGAATAAACCCTGAAATTATCAATCTTTCTGGCGTTCTTCCTTGTTCCGGGCATAGTGGGGTTGCAGCACTCGGATTTTTTTACTCACGCTAGAGAAGTGGTAAAGAGTGCAAGAGTGCATGTTGTAGCTGTAAGTCTTCACATTTTCCATGTGAAGACCTCCAGCTACTGTACGTTTAGTCAAAAGGTTTGGCCTTGGAGTTGGGGCCTTACCAAATGGCGGTGTAGGGTCGTTACACCCCCCCCCCCCCCCCCGCCGAGCACCTCCCTTTCCCTTTTTTGCCCCTTACAGGCATGCAAACATGGATGAAGCAAAGTTGGGTTCACTAGAGAAGCCAACTAAGGTATATTTGTACCCCAAAGTAGTATTCCAGCAACTTTGCAAGAGTAGTCCTCCTTACAATACGCTTGACAGAACAATTCGTGCAATTAACTGCCATAAAAAAAACTGACGTAATGTAGTACGTATAGCCGGAAAACATGGGACTGCGTTAATTTGCTGTCGTAAACAGTCAAATCTAAACAGAAAGCCAACCCGTGCGTTTATCCTGAAAGAAAATGTTCAAAGTGTGCTCCTGCAACCTCTTGGCAGTAGTAAAGTCTGTCCTCAAACGCATTTCTCACAATCAGGAGGGTTTGGGAAAAATTGCGATGTAATGGACCGAAATGCATCAATGATCCTCTGCCGTAGTTCAGCAAGATTCGCTGGTTTCGCTTTGTAGACTTGATCCTCAGATGACCCCAAAGAAATAAGTCTAAAGGTGTCAGAACTGGTGGGCGTGCTGTCCATCGCCCAGGGAATTCTCTACTGAGGTAATTCCTAACTGGGCTGCAGAATTGGGAGGGGCAGGGGGGGGGGGGGGTCGCCGTCCTGCTGGAATATTGGATCAAAATCAATGTCACCATCTTTAATCACAGTAACGATTGCCGGGACAATTTGGTTCTCCAACAAATCTAAATAACGTTGTCCGTTTAGAATGGCGTGTATGAAAAAGGGTCCAATTGTTCTATCCCCTAGGATGCCTGCCCAAATATTCACCTTCTGTGGGCGTTGGGTATGAGTCTCTTCCAATATGAATTTTCAGCTGCCCAGTGCCGGCAATTGTGCCTGTTTATCTCACCATTCAGATAAAAGCTTGATTCGTTACTAAAACACACTCGACCGAAATGTAACTGGGATTCTGATGAATAAGAGCCGTCGCTCGAAAATCATCGCAGAATTGAAGTCTGTGGTCAGGGTTGTCCTCGTTCAGTTAGTGATGCAGTTTTAACTTGTATGGGTAGAATTTGTTTTTCTTAAGAATCTGATGAACTGAGAGGACTTTGGCATACCAAGGTCATTGCCATAGCAAAACGAACCGACTGTTTTGGATGGATTGTAAACTCTTCTAAAACTTGAATTTGTATTTCAGTTCGAAGGGTTGCAGGACGACCTGGTCGCGGAGCATCTTTGTCACCCAATGTTCTGCTGAACTTTCCGACTAAGGACAGCATATAACATAGTGATACAGGCCTATCTGGATGAGCCTTCTTTCTTGTAGATTGTCCGCTGTGACGAGGACCAAGTTGAGGGCAGTAGCCGTTTTTGTTAGGACCACGGGTGTCCAGCTGTGACGCATGTCCTGGTCTCCTTCTCCATCTTCCACTCTTCTTTTGCGATGTACATTGCGTATAAGTATGCTGTCTAGAAGTGTTTGATATGTTTGCAGTTTTGATTTTGTATCTGGCCCCATGGCGTACGGCCACGGCTCATGGAAATCAATCAATCAATCAATCAATCAATCAATCTGTTTCTTACTGTTTCGTACTGGTTGCAGTGTGGAAGGATGGTGTTGACTAGCTTCTGTAGTAGGGTGCATGGCTTCGGGCCCAGGCCCTGAATAAACTATCCATTCTTTCATTCATTCTGTTTCATGAAAGTTTCTGCGAGCCTCTCCATGCAGAAGTATCAACTCAACCTTGTCATTGTTTGAACGAGCCATTTGTACAACACAAATCACAATTACGTCAGCGTGGGAAGCATACAGTAGAAAACACTACTGTACAGTACTGTAGAAGTACGTGTTTTGTACGCACGGGTTGGCTTTCTGTTTAGCTTTGACTGCCCACGACAGCAAATGCAGTTCCGTGATTTCTGGCCATACGTACTACATTACGGCAGTCCTTTTTTTTTATTATAGTTAATTTCACGAATGGTTCTGTCAAGCGTATTGTAACGATGATTACTCTTGCAAAGCTGCTGGAATACTAATTTAGGGAACAAATACCTTTAGTTGGCTTCTCTAGTAAACCCAATTTTGCTTTATCCATGTTTGCATGCCTGTAAGTTACTTGGGCGAAGGGAAAAGGAGGTTCTGGGGGGAGGGGGACTCTTACGACCCTACCCCTCCATTTGGCGAGGCCACTGGTCAGATGAACGCTAACAGTTGCGTGAGTGGACCGTTAAGGTTGCCGGGGAAACACTGCATTACAAATTACGGGGGGGGGGGCCCACATTTTGGTACATTTCTGTGGTACCTGGAGTCCTATCTGGCTACAACGTGACGACCTCCATCTACAACGTGCACCCTTTACGACTACTCTAGCGTGAGTAAACAATTGGAGTGCAAAGAGCATTGTTGAACTTGGGTCAGCCAGCATGTGAGTATACTTATCAGCCACTTTTCGGGGGAGTGAGATATACATATCAAAAATCGAAACTGGTAAAAGGGGCCGCCAAGTTCCGATTGGTTTGGCCCTTCAAAGGAGTGATATCAACACACAGAAACATTCGCCAAGTTAATCGCACCGCTTAATAGTTTGAAGGATAAATGAAAAACTAGAACATTTCTACTTTCTGTAGCAATGTTCAAGTTTTCATTTAACGTCCAAAGTATTATTCGGTGCGATTAAGTTGGCGAATGTTTTGGTGTGTTGATATCACTCCTTTGAAGGGCCGAACCATTCGGAACTTGGCGGCCCCTTTTACCAGTTTTGGCAAAAGTTTTTGATATGATATCAGTCCTTTTCATTTCAATTGTGTATTAGACCCAACTCCGCTACCGTGCATATGTGTAATAAAGTGGAATGTCAACAAGAAATTGGTCTTCAACAATTTGCTACTACCTTTTGCCTAAGGTCGAACCATTCTCAACTTGGTCACCTCTTTATAGGTTTTTAGTTTGGTTTTAATTTTGTTGTAATTTGTTTTATTTCGTTAGTTTTGGTGTGTTGATATCAATCCTTTGAAGGGCCGAACTACTCTCAACTTGGTGACCTCTTCACCAGTTTTTGGCTTTTGGCTTTTGGTTTTAGGTTTATTTTTCGCGAATTAGACGTGAATACAATTTCATTGGCAGCGTTGTTTAGATTTATCGTTCTACACTAGTGTGTGTCTAGGCACGCACGTCAGTACACACGTTGTCATTGTCCGAACTTTCGCTGTCCAATGAGAGACGATGCCGACAATACTAACAATGGTTATAACAATATTTTCGTAGTTACGCGCCATCCCACGCCATCCTCGTTACACCCCTAGGCTCCAAACCATAAAAGGTACGCACTTATCGTACTGCAGCCATTCGTCCAATTTCATAGCTGGAAGCCTTCCCATTATCTGAGGGTCAGATTTTGCATTGAAAGCAGCTTAGCTGGCATTTCTACACGAGTTAATTTTTGTCAGGTGGGTCATTGCTCTTGATTTCAGCACAGTTTAAGATTTTGTACCGCATTATTATTTTTCCTCAAGTACCTGAAATGTGCCCAACTAGGCTTCAAGATATAAGACACTGCGGTATGGCACTACGCTACAGTGGTTTACAAACACGACAATTTAATTGATGTGATGTTTGTTGTGATGATTGTTTCCTAACTTGGCGCGGCACATTAGCGTGTGACTAGATCAATGTAGAGGCCCACATGGCCGAGCCATTGTTGTATCTCTCCGAGGAAAGTGGCTGATAACCTATTTATCACCCAATTTCACGATATCAGTCCGACAACAATAGTACAGCACGCACACAACAAAGGATGAATCGTGTTGACGTTCTTGTGGTCAGAAAGGTCGACAATGCGACAAACATGCCATTGTTGGCAGCATTGTTATTCCTTCCTTAGTGAAAGGCTCTGTGCTCGTGCGTCTTTCTTTTCTGGTCTCTCCTGGTTTCAGCTCGATGGGCAGTTGATTCTGTATTGTTGCAGGTAGATGCAGTATCATGGCAAACAATCGCGGAAACAATTCAACTGGTCTCACGAAGCCCGCATTGAAAAAGAAAATAATTCATTCAGTCATGTCGGCCGCCCAATTTTGAGGCCATCACTTCGCACCCTATGGTTTAAAACTGAAATATTTAAGCGAAAACTAAGACCATTTTGGTTCTTGAAAACGAGTCTAAAACCAAAGGGCTTCGAAGGGTTAACAAGCGTTAACCACTCCTGGTCATCTGCCCGAAGTCGTAAGGCACCCTTTCTCTGACCGACAATGCTAACTCAAAGAAGATACCATGACAATGTTACTTTCCTCACGCCGAGCACCGTTGCATCCTGTTCGAGTGAGCAGGGGGGTTGTAGGGGGGTGATCTATGGTGAATGTGTGTGATGGAATTATGGTTGTGGATGTTATATTTAAGTAGTTGTAGTTGTAAGATTTAGAATTGAGCGAATGGCTTAAGGTCCGTAGGCTCATGTATAAAATAAAAGTAAAAGTGAGCTATAATGCGATCTTGTATGCCTCACCTATTATTGCCCCATTGTTACATGTCGCAACATTGCATTCTGGGGCCTCCCCTCCTCCTGTCCAGTTTTTTTTTTAATTCTCGTGCGCAAACGAATCTTAATAAGCACTGCTTGCCAGCCGTGTTAATAACAAAGCCGGCGATTTACTTTCTGCCAGAAAAATAAAAATGCCAAAGCTGCCGGACTAAAGGTTTCAACTTTGTTCTACAAATTTGTATTTATTTACTTCCCATATAAATCTTTATATGTCAGAACCTGGAGACCGAGTCCGGAAATGGGGTCGGGGCTGCGTCATGCCTGGATTCGCTGATTGAGTGAGCGAAGCAAACATTTGATTAACAAAATGTATTCGGTGTATACATGGACACACACGTAAACGACGAAATAGTACCAGTGGTGCGAACGATGCATCCAACACCACTGTTGCGTACAACGGACGTCAGCAAACAACACAACCTAATTAGCAGGCGAACATTTTTTTCATGCAACGATGCTGAGTGTGCCAATTTTTAAAATGGTGCATTCAGTGATTTGAGTCATAGGATTCGCTATAATTGAGTGAGCTAAGCGAACGAAAATCAGCGTTTGTTAGCCAGTGTATGCCAAAATTGGATTGAAGAAACTTAATTCGGTGAAACATAGACATACACATGCGCAACCAAACCGTAACAGTATTGAAAATGGTGCCTTAAGACCTGCCGTGCGTAGCGCGGGTGTCCTCTAGGCGCCATAATAAGACCATTGAATTCAAGACTACTAAAACTTATAAGAGTTAAGCAAGTAAGAATCTAACAATCACTTTAATCGCTTTTCATTCTTCATGCACGTGTTCATACACATGTTATGTCGTATTTATTTATTGTAACTTACAGGAGACTATGCAGCCAGGTGTTAGGCCTTTGCAACATTGCCTAACAATTTGGTGCGCGTGCTATGGATTACAAACTTTCATCTAAATCGTTGATTGATGATGGGTAAAATGAAAGAATCCGTTTTCAGCGAACACGTATAGTTTTAAATCAAACTAAGATAAAATTACTAAGCTAGTTTTCGAAATTGATAGCTAGAAATGATAGAATTTCTTATTTATTTCGTAGATGCGGGCTTTCAGAGCTGAGCTGAATTGTTTCAAAGTGTACGGCAACAATCACTACGGAGCACGAGGCTTATCATTGCTACCTTGCAAAGTGCTCGGCAACAATAAGACCTCTGTAAGTGAAAACAAAACAACAACACCCCACCCGACCCACTGTGTGATATACACCCCACTGTGTCCGCGCCCCGTGCTCTGGGTTTGTTGCCATGGAGGGATGCTAGTCTCATTTCTAAGCTGCGCATTGGCCATGTCCCTCTGCGCGGCCACCACAGTATAGGCTGGGGTGGTGTGCAACCCTTTTGTGCATGCGTAGTGGTAGTGACGAAACGGTGGAACACTTTTTGTATCATTCGGGGGGTCCCCGAGAGATAATAATAATAATAATCATTTTGTTGCCGGAGCAATAGGTCTGGCAAGGACCCCGGGGATCGCTGACTGCCAGCCTAAAAATGGGCTGCATTTAAGATGCGTGAAAAAAAACAACTAAAAAAACCTTGAAAGATAGCGAATGCTAAGGGGGAAAATAAAAACTAATACAAGATAAAATTTAAAAAGCTTGCATATAGGTAAAAATTAATTTTTAAAAATTGCATGACCAAAGGAAAGGTGGGATCAATTTAGGAAAGGTGGGTTAGGATCTCAACTGCCTTACCACCAAGGTTAGACCTGCCAGGGACACAAAGTTCCTCGATGGTATCGCCAGTCGACTGGAAAAGAAGGAAAAGGGTGGATGGCCATTTGTCAAAAACAAAACAATGAATAAAATACCTAAAAATGTAAAGAGTTTAAAAGTCTTAACGTAAGTAGATTGTCACGTTAAAAAAACTAAATAAATATTTCGTTGCGAGGCAAGGACAAGGATCAATGATCACTAATAGGCCGCCAAAAGAAAAAGCAAATGATATCAGAACAGAAAAGGGCACGGCCAATAAATAAAAGGCCGATTGTCAATATTAAATGCGTAAATTAGATGTTATGAAAATTTCTTTTGAGAAAACATGATAAATCCACTTTATGAAGCGATCTTCTGAAGGAGTTTACACCTTGCAAATTAATTAGATCATTTGGCAGCGCGTTCCATGCACGAACCACCCTCACTGCAAAGAAATTCGATCGAAATTTGATCGATGTGCTTGCGATTCCCAACCATCACAATGGGCAGTGGGGTGGTCTTCATACTGTGCTCCGGTTCTGTAGGGCGATGGGGCGTTTGCAGACTTCTATCTGACGTGCCCATCTTGGTCGTTTGCTGCGTCATATCCAGTAGGATAATTGGAATTTTAGTTTTTAGTTTTTACTTTGTTAGGGTGATTTGTTGTAGTTTCTTGTTTCTGAGTTGTGGATTCTTATGTTTCTTGTATTTCTTGTTTTTCGGAACGGTGCTTTCTGGTGCATAAGTTAGTGTAGCGTACGGAGTAGTGTCCATTAGGCTCTCGTAGAGTAGTAAATAAATAAATAAAAACAATAATGAGGCATTGTAATGCCGCCGCTTTACTTTCTGGCATTCCCAGAAAGAGAAATATGGCAACCCGCCAGGCTAAAGGTTTCAACCTTGTTCTACAAAAGCGTATTTATTTACTTCCAGTAGCATTATTTAAATGTCAGTGCCCGGAGTCCTGAAAAGGGGTCTGCGTTGCATCGGACCAAAGGTCACTGACTAAGTGAGCGAAGCAAACAAAAATCATCATTTGCTTGGCAGTGTACGCAAATATTTGATAGTCACTCTGCGCAAAAATTGAATTGAAGAAACTTAATTCGGTGAACCATGGACATATGAGTGACCAAACCGTAACAGTGTTGCAAACGGTGTATTCAACACAAGCCATGCATAGCTCGGACTTCCGCTAATGTTGTAATACTAGTACAAAGAGTTGCTAACGTGTAAAGAAGAAAGTTGGTCTGATTGAAATCTGGCAGATAAAGAATTCTCAGTTTTCCTTCTTGAGTTGGCTACAGACGTCAAAGAGCTGCTAGAAGAATGCATTGAATTAGGTTTATTGATGGATGAGGACATCGCATCCGGAACTGTGTCGAGAAAGGCTCTTGGAGAGTTATGTGCAGAGGCCAGAAGAAGAGGGATCCCGATGGAAGAATTGAGAAAATTTGGAATCAATAAAGATGGCATCGAGAGTAGCAATGGAGGCGAAGAAAACCAAGGTAACAATGTTGTTAATAAGAACAATGGGAACAATGAAAACAATCAAACGTACAGTAAGATTGTTGAGTAAGGGAACCAGGATAATATGAATATAGCGATCGCCAAGCAGCTACCGCGCACGTCAGTGAAATTTTCACCGTTGCGGGTCATGCTGAAAGCAAAGTGGATAGGTCAAGGGCAAGACGCATATTAATCGTTAAGAAACTGTTTGGGGCGCAGTGACCAATGGGAAGATGGTGCGTTCAGTTGTGTTGCTATGTTGTGAAAGAGATCTGCCATACTTAGGAGTTCGACTGTTTTCGACAGAGGTAGTGGGCCCTCAGAATGTTAAAGCTGCGTGCGGGCTGCATAAGCAAATTATAAGAGTGTAAAAAGCGATATCGGTTATCTCGAGAGAAGGTCAATATTATTTTATTACGTCCAAGGAGTCAAGCAAAGCAAGCAATTTATCAGAAAAGCGCTGTTTCTGATGACAAACGCAGATTTTTGCTTGCTTCGCTCACTCAATCAGCGCAAACATTTCCTCAGAAACGTGACTGAATCAATGTAACCACCAAGAACCACACATCACTTGTAATTTGTGTTAGTATACACTTTATATGGGCTTTGTTTTAATTATTTTAAGAATATTGTTCTTTACGTCCTGCTCAGTACAGATTTTTCCATGGGCGTCTTATCGGCTATAATACCATGAGTGCTTCTATGAAATCGGTAATTTGTGTGTTTTAGCACGAAACTCCTTTCCAGA
>JAHWFP010153679.1:18645-39854 GCA_023313725.1 Lithobius niger | reverse complement strand
TTTGTGTTTTTCTTTCCGTAAAACAATTCTCCAAAGTGATTTCGTTTTAGGGTTTCACTTTCGATTTGCAGGGGAATTATCAGTGTAATTCGGTTTTGCTTTCGATTTGCAGGGGTCTTTTCAGTTATAATACCACGAGTGTTTGTATTAAATCGAAATTTGGGTGTTTTAGCACTCAACTCCTTTCCAACAAATTTCCCTCGACCTTCGGTCTCGGGAAATTAAAACTGGAAAGGCGTTTCATGCTAAAACACCCAAATTATACATTTAATACAAGCCACGAGCGGAATTCGGTTGAGAATTTTTGTTTTCTTTTCCCTAAACGATTTTCTGAAGGAATTTCGTGTTAGGGATTCGGTTTCGATTTACGATCTCGATTTCAACATACGTAGTAATTTTGATTTACGGTGTTTAGTTTTGTTTATAATGTTTACCTTTTATGTTTTGTTGACGATGTTTAACTCTTATCTGGCTTAGCGTTACCATCCACCATCGCATCGGGCTTGGTTGGCCGTATTTCTGTCGCACCTAATTTTCGTTGGTTTATCTGTTGCAGCATTATTTCCCACGATTATTCTAACAACGCTACCTATCGATGTCAGCTGGCCTGAAACCTATTATTACGAAGATAGAAGTGTAACAAAATTAATGGACTCTACCGTTAGTAAATATTGGATTTGCTCGTCTCTATCGTAAAGTTTGCGCATGCCCGTTGTTATTCACCAATCCCGTGCATCATTACATCGACCGACGGACTTCACCCGTGTATAAAACTGCGAACGGACCATGAGGAGACGGGCTTGGTGGGCTGTATTTCTGTCGCACCTAATTTTTGTTGGTTTATCTGTTGGTTTATCTGTTACCCAATTAAGTATGTCAAGCTTAAGGCCAATCCAAGCTCCATTCTTGTTACCATAATCGTTTTTACAAGTGCATATGCTTGCTTTTTAACTAGTCATCAGTGGAAGACAAATAGTCCAGTCAAACAGTGCTTAGACCTATATTACTATATTAAGATTAGGATAATTGTGGGTCTTGTGGTCTGGAGGTCAAAAATGAAGACCCAGACAACATACAATGCTCTGGTTGTTCGACATGGTTCCATCCCTGTGGTTGTTTAAACATGGATCCAGCAAGTTTTCAGATTTATACTAGCAATAGTGCTATTGACTGGTATTGTGTCGACTGTAAGAAATCTTTGTCATCAAATGTAACACAGCTGCAAACATTAATTTCGACCTTGCAAAGCCTTACTGACGAGTTAAAAACCACAACCCAGGGTATCTCTATAAATACCCAGAGATTGGATAATCATGGCGAGCAGCTACGAAGCATCTATGAAAAATTAAATAAGCCTAGTAAGTAGCACTATCCTGACTGTGATACCCTGGATAACATATATACTGAAGTACGTAACAGATTGCAGCGAGAGAATACTGTGATAATTTTCAATCTTTGCGATGATGATGCCATAGACCAGTCCGCATTTTATTTAAACGACCTATTCAAATGTTTGCAAATGCCTTCACCAACTGAAAATATAACATATGCTAGGTTGGGTGTTTATGATAGTAGCAAAATTAGATCATTAAAAGTACACTTACCCGATCAGAAAACTAAGCAACTGCTGTTCAATTACGCAAAGTTTCTAAAAAATCACATGACTTATGGCAAAGTTGTTATTCGTCCTGATCTAACAAAAGAGCATCAAAAGCAAAATAACGAGCTTAGGCAGAAGGTAAAAGCTAAACGTGCACTTGGAGAACAGGTCGGCGTACGTGGGGGGAAAATCGTTACTCTGTCTAATAAGACGGGCTTCAATCACCTTTAACCATTAGTCCCAATTGAACAGTCCCCTCAAACAAATCGAAGAAACCCACTAACACAAACATCATTTGAATTAGGTATTTGGCCTAACAGTCTCCCATCAAACAATGCACATAAAACCTCCACTACCACCTATGTATCATCAGCTCATATGCAAACTAGTCAATCTCGTACAACCCCAACAAACCCTTTAGGGAAAACTACATCTATACTTCCGACACAACAGACAGGATGCCCCACGCGAAGCCAAAACAGAAAACCATAAACCAATTAAATATGATCTACACAAATGCTCAATCAGTTGGCAACAAATATTCAGATATTGAAGCCATTGTCGCTAAGTACCACCCTGACGTTTTGGCGTTTACCGAAACTTGACTAAAACCAGGTCCTTGTTTTACAATCCCTGAATATACCTTAATTGATAGATGTGACAAGCAAGGAAACCCTATTGGTGGTGTAGCTATTTTTGCTCGCACGAACATCACCACGTGTGCTCACGTCTTGCAACCCAGTTTCGAAAGCTCATGTTGGTCTGAAATCAAGATTGGCCATGCTGAAATCCTTCTAGGTGTCATTTACAGGTCGCCAAATTCCAGCACTGAAAACAATGCAAACCTTATTAGTCTAATAAAAAATAGTAAACAAAAAAATTTAATACTCGTAGGTGATTATAATTACCCAAATATGTATACTGCTGACACTGATCCTTTTCTCGATACTATTTTAGAGTAAAACCTAACACAGCGTGTCACTAATCCAACCAGAGGTCGTTCCATACTAGATCTGGTTTTTTCATCCGACCCCACAATTATATCCACCATTGATCATGTAGGAAAATTAAGTAAATCGGATCACGATATTCTCTTAATAAATGCTACAGTATCTATGCAGGTATCAAATTTAGATAAAAAAAATCATAAACTATAAAAAACTACTAGCCGAGATAAACTACATCCTACCAAACAAGCTAAAGACTTGGCACCAGCTTCAAACCGCTCTAACTACTGCTGTATCACATGCCAGTTTTGTACCTACCTCGAAAGTCTTAACAAAGAAAGTTTGGATGTCGGACATAACTGCATCCAATCTAAACATATGCCATAGGTTATGGACAGCCTATCAAAGATCTGCAAATGAAGCTATTCTAAATGATTATAAGTGCTTATACCCTCTTGTGCAACAATCCTTAAAACGTGAAAAAAAAAACAATACGAGTTAACTTTGGCATCTGAATCCAAAACATCATCAAACATTTTTTTTCAGTACGTTAAAACAAAAAGTTGCCAAACCACAAATTGGTCCTTTACTTAAACCAAATTCCTGCATGACATCAGATCCCCTTCAGATGGCAAACCTACTTTGTGAAAATTTCGCTACAAACTACTCTGAAGTGCAGGTCCATGAAATGCCCCTCCATACAAAATACCCTATGTACAAATACCCTCTACTAGCATTCACTGCGGAGAATCTACAAATTGCATTTTCAAAATTAAAACCACATGCTGCAGCTGGTCCAGATGGCATTCCTTCAGATGTACTAATTTTTTTTAAATAAACTTATTTCAATTTTAATCCCAATCTTCAATAGTATGGTAGACACTGGGTCCGTCCCAGTAGACTGAAGGCGGGCCTATATAACGCCTATCCATAAAAATCCATAAAAAAAAGGATCGCGTACTGATCCCGCAAACCATCGACCAATCAGTATCACCTGCCATCTATGCAAAATTGTTGAATCCGTATTAGCCTAACACATTACAGAACATTTGAACACTCATAACTTAATAGATGTTAACCAGAATGGTTTCCACACAAATTTTCCAACGACAACAAACCCACTTTCATTCTATTCGGACATAATTTTTAGTCTTGATACAAACTCAAATATTGATGTAATTTATTTAGACTGTATGAAAGCGTTTGTTCGAGTCAATCGTAGGCTATTATTACACTCCTTCATTATGTATGGCATTACTGGCCAGATTAGAAACTGGATTTTGGCCTGATTGACAAATAGAACCCAACAAGTACTTATCTTGGGAAGTATTCGCCCGCTTTCCGAGTGCTGGTATCTAACAATGTCGAGGGCGCGCAGCGTCCGAGCCTTTGTTGGATTCCAGCATGAGGAAAGCGGGCGATATCCTTCTTCTCACCCGTTTTGAAGCTATCAGTCCGACGTATACATTGTTGAGCGCGAGTGGAATACATTGTTGCGTTTGTCCTGAAGAAAGTTTGCGTAGAATATTCGTTAAGACGCAATACTACACGCAACAAAAAAGCAACGTTTAATTTTGAAAGCGGTTGCAATACTGCAATTAACATGAATTTCGACGATTTTTTTTTGACATTTGAGGTGGCGTTGTTTTCAAAAATTCTTTCATGTAATTAATTATATTCGGGTCCTGTATTCCTTTTTGTCATTTAATGAAATCAACGTTTGGAAAGCGGCAGTTGCAATGTTGTGAATTGCTGAACGTTTTTATTTTTGTATCTGTTGTGTGTTTTTTATTTGTTTCAGTAAATTTATTACATTTGTATGTTTTCTTCCACTTTTTATTTAACGCAAACGGGGGCTGGGATCCACGTGGAGTGCTGGGATCCAGGATCCCAGCCCTCCGCCCCGGATCCCAGCACTCCTCGGCCTCGTTCATTGTTGCGATCCCGTCGTGCTGCATTGTTATAAGAGGACTGAGAGCTTCAAAACGGGTGAGAAGCTACTCTGAAACACTACCTGTTCCAAGCGGCGTTATTCAAGGAACCGTCCTTGGACCGCTGTTTCAAATTTTTAAGTATTTTGGCAAAAAATATGTAAATACATTGTGCAAGTTTGCAGATGAAACTAAGATGAAAAAATGTATTGCTACTCATGCAGATGTGGTACACTTTCAACAACAAATTGATGCCCTCTACTTCTGGTCCCATACCTGGCATTTACCTGTGCACCCTCAAAAAGACAAATATTCTCTACTTTGGAATCAAAAACGAACAAGCGGATTATTTTTGGGGCTACGATAAATTCCCATCCTTGCATCATACAACTGATCTACGTATACTTATTGATCAAGACGTAACCTTTAACAGCCACATTTCGCAAAAAATCCAGAAATCAACCTCTGTTGTTTTTCTCATAAATCGCACTATAACTTCTCGTAGTCCCGAAATATATCTGCGTTTGTACATAACTTTAGTTCGTCCGATCCGTGAATAGTCAACCGAGTTATGGTTCCCCCTTTACATCGAATATCATGCTGCTCTAGAAAAAGTCCAATGCAGATATGCAAAAAACGTTGAAGGATGTAGACATTTACCATACACTATTATGCTACAAACTTTAGGCTTACACTCACTATGGTGGAGGTTCACCAGAGGAAACCTCATCACCTTGTATAAAATCATAAGATTAAATTATGGCGGAACACCACTAAAAGAAATCTTTAACTTAAACCAAGCACCACACACCCGAGGGCATAATTACAAAATTCTGAGACCGCACATCAATAAATCAAGGACTCAAAGTTATTTCACGTACTGGCCCATTACGTACTGGAACTCTCTTCCTGAACATATCGTCACAGCCGCTAATATAAATACTTTTAAAAATAACTTGGACCAGTATATAGCAAATCAGACAAATTGGCAACATGCCACCTGTAATGAAGTTAAATACGAATTCCTAAACAGTTAAATTTCGCAAATATCCACTAATTGAACATTTCTAAACAGGTATTGCATGATGTGTTGTGTGAACTTCATATACTATGTAATAATGTATTGACTTATACCAGCTAAGTTGACTTGAATGCCTGAACATTTACGCATGATACGCATGATGTAGAATTGGTAATCTTATATACTGCATGAACTTATTGCAAATGCTTTTATAGTATGAATTTGAAATGAAATGTATATATTGTCTAACACCAGCCAACTTGACTTAAATGCATGAACATTTTTCCCCCTGTTATTTAGTATATACATGAAAATATATTGATACTTTATAGGCTGCATGAGCTTGTTGTTCATGCATTACAGGTATGGAACTTTGGAAACAAAATGTAAAATATATGATGATAACGATTAGGTATTTATTGTATAGACTAGGCTCATAGCAAAATTATTGTCCACTAAATATTTTTACAGAAGTGTTACTAACATACCTAGTTAAGGAAATATTTATGTATTTGTTGTTTTTCTTGCTGCATAGCCTGCACGGCACAGCAGCGCGAGTCTAAATAAAGTAAAGTATTTCATCAATCAACCTGTAATTTCGTTCGCTACGGCATTGGCATTTCGTATTAGGCCTAACCTCATATCTAAATGTTGTTGATACGCCAAATGAAACGACAAGCAGCTTCGTGTTTCCGGAAAAACCCGACTATTAACAAAGCTGACGTCATTCCACCATCTCATTTCATTAACCAACCTGTATTTTCTTTCGTTTTGGCATTGGCATTTCATATTAGGCCTAACGTAATTTTTATGTTGTTGATACGCCAAATTAAGTGTATCATAACCGAGCAGTAGCTTTGTGGTGTTTCCGTAAAAACCCGACGATTAACGAAGCTGACGTCATTTCCCTAATAAGGGCATAAAACAAAGCAGCATCCTCTAGGTGAGATATACTGTATAGATCCGTGGTTCGTTTGTCAGCGCTCATTGAGAAAAGCTTCGATTTGTATAATTACTGAAGGAGGAGGTCCGTTGTCGGTTTCGGTTTCGATGAGCCGGGGTCTTCCCAGTGTAATGCGACCATCGTCCTCATTTAGTGAAATGAAAACGAAAATTCTCAGTGTAAGTCGACTACATTTCCGTTCGTTTTGCGGAAAGAAAACAAAAATTCTCACTTCAAGTTCTGATGATCCTCCACTTGGAGAATCATCTGCAGAACGTCAGACGTAATGTCCAACGAAGGTGAGAGATGAAAGATTGATAGAGCAAAGCGAGACACATATTGAAAAGGTTTACTTTAGGTGGAAATCGCTCGCTTTGCTGGTTCAATTAACGCACCTCCGTGCTTCAGAAACACAAATGTTTGACACCGTTTTAAAACCAAATACATTGTTTTGATTTTTCCCTGCATCAAGTCAGTTAGTATAAAACCAGTTTTAAGATGTATGTGACGTGGTGTGTTGCAAAATTCGTCGCTGTGCATCCTTTTCCAGATCATCTCTCTTTGCTCGAGGAGGTTTTCATGAACAAAGTATGACGTCATGAACAAACATGAAGAGGGTTAAAAAAAACATTTTTTCAGGGTTTTTCGCGTATTTGAGGGTAATAATATCAGGTTACAGCGACGAAAATAGAAATATACTGTGCGCAATTTAGTTAAATTTGGTTTGGTCCTACTCCCATCTTTGTAGGTGCTTTGGTTCCGGAGGATTAGAGGTACAAACACACAAACACACACACACGTACATCATACGTCCTTAATGATGTAGATTTTCATGCAAACGGCAAAATCGCTGCAATGCTCTATAAAACCGGCCATATAAGACGGGGCGCTACCCTAGTCTATATAACTGAATATTGTTTGTTTGTTTGTGTATATTTCATTAGAATTGTACATAAATAATGATTCGAACTGTCTTTCAACAAAGAAGCACCGTACTGATGACGTCATGATTTTTTCCAATCACAATATTTTCATGCAAATGGGATCTAGACATCTTAAACCCTGCATGTAAGTAACTGAGTAATGAAAGCTTGTACGACTGCTAATGGGAAATTACAGTATTTTCTTGCAAACGGGAAATCACATCAATGCTCTATAAAACTGGCCATATATGGGAGCTGCCCTATTAGATTATAATATGGTTTTACATTATAATAGAGATCGCTCGTGCAGTGCGTGATATAGGTGTGCACCTCGCAATTTTCGTCGATGGCGTTGTCAAGTTTTATGTCAGCGACAGCATTGTCAACCTTTGAATCTTTTGATTATTGTTTAAAACTATCGTTAGTGATGATTGTTTGGCTTACAGTTAGCTGTTTTATTAACAAAATTTGGGGACAAGCGCGTGTGCAGTCACAAATGCCCGAAAACTACTAGCTGCAATAACTATAGCAGCATTATAAATGACTCCAAGGTAAGTCTCTTCCCTGCTTAGTCTCGTTTCCTTCAAAACACTCTTTTAACCCTATCGGCCATGTACCCCCACTTCTTTCTCTCTGCCATCCCCGATCTCTGTGCCTATTCAGCGTCCGTTAGCTTACGCTAGTCCCTTCTACTCATGTCCCACCCCCCCCCCCCCACACACACAGATTTTTTCCCCTACTGGGCGTCTTTTTCCTCCACTCTCTCCCCTCCCCCAATATTGGGTCGTAAATATTCCAGCCTGAGCAATCTTTTCAGGCGCGAGCAAGAAAGTACGGCCGGGGAAATAACATGCAGAATTACTTACAACTACCCATCACTACACGTATGACTTTTCACCATCAAATTACTGCACGACAATGTTGTACATGGTCGAAGAAGGCCATATCAATGCTAATTAGGCCACACACAATTCTATAGGTCAACCAACCCTAGGTCATGCCTAATTTGGCGTTAGCTCCAACAATTCCAGTCCAGTCCTAGCAAGCCTTTCAATATGGTTCAAATCACGGAGCCCAGGGAGTCTTTTTGTAAACTTTCTTTGGACCGACTCAATAGGGTCAATGTCCTTTGTGATATACGGCGACCATACTGTTGTAGCATTTTCAAGAAGTGTGCGCACAAAAACCTTAAACGCCCAAATTTTATTTTTCAAATTTCCAGATGTAAAACATCTATTTACCACAGCCAAACGCCGGAATGCCAGTGCACTCATCTTTTGGCAGGGCAACGACGACTTCATGTCTTTAGTAAACCAAATGCCGAGATCTCGAATCTCGTTAAACTGCGATAACAATTTTCCATCCAGGGTATAGGGATATCCCGGATTACTATTTCCAATATGGAAAGTAAGACAATTCGCGATGGCTGGTAGCAGCTGCCAATTTTTTTACCATGACAATACTTCGAAAATTGGCCCCTCAAAGGCATAAAGATGTTCTGTTTATCGGTCCCCACATCTTAATGTCATCTGTAAATTTAAACCGAAAACAGGTGACATATCAAGATTTAAGTCATTGAGAAATGAGAAAAAGAAGTGGCCCGAGAACCGACCCCTGACGAACACCACTGAATATCAGCTCTCTGGTAGAAGAGGTTTGATTTATATAACCTGTTTTCAGCAAGGAAGCAACATGATTAGCTACTGAAAAATTTTTCATTGCAGATTTTTATGACTGAGTCACAGTATGCACTAATTGAGTGAGCTATGCAAACAAAAATAAGCCTGTGTTAGCCAGAGCCATGCAAAAATTTGACTCAAGTAACTTAATTCAGTGAAACATGGTCATCACGAGTAACCAAATCGTAGCAGAGTGGCAAATAGTGCATTCAACATCAGCCTTGCTTAGCATGGGCTTCCTCTAATAAGATAAAATAAATATCAACTATAAAGTTGTCAATACCGTACAGGTGACATTTTTTAATTTATAGATACCTACGAACTAGTGGTAACAGACAATCGTCTCAGTATTCACTATTTTTAACGTACTTTGCCTATGACTAAGGACATTCGGTTGAATGAAGTCATGGTCACAGTTGTGACCCTACTAACGGTTCAATGAATTGTCTTTATGCTAGTGGACAAGTAACCATATTTGTTAGGCGATATGGTAGTGATCTGATGATGGACTACTTCGCCAGTTCGAATCCGTGTGACTTCACTTGAATGAAACGTAAGTGCATATAGGTGGCTTACTGTCAAAGTTATTTCTAGTGTATGTTTTTCACTGATGACTTATTTCCAATTTTTTATTTATATTATGTTTATTTATTTCTTCTTTGTTGTGCCATGTTATTGTGTATTGATTTATATTCCCTCTGCATTGCAAATGACTGAGCATATTCGATCAATTGAGTCATGGCCACGGTGGTAACGTTAATAACAGAATCATTTTCTTATATTTATGCTAGCGGGCAAGTGGCCATATCGGTAAAGGCGCTATGTTGGTGGTCTGGTGAGGGACTAGGTCGCCGGTTTGAATCCGGGTCACATCACTTAAATTAAACATAAGTGTGTAAAGGTGGATTACTGTACTGCGTTATTTCTTTTATATGTTTCTGGCTAGTGGATTATTTCCAAATTACCTTAATATTATTTACAGTGCTTTGAGTGTATTTATTTAAATCCTAAAAATTGGAATCAATTCGTGGTGGACCACTCACCCTGCTCTAAAGTTTGGACACCTGTCGGCGAGCCAAAGCAATATTCTTTTTTTTTCATTCCATATCAGCAAAGTTTTTACTCTTAGAAACGTAAAAAGTGTGACCTGCTGTTCGAAAATAGATACCACGGCATCCACCCATGGATACAGAAAAGACAATCTCCCGAGCTTGGTTTATTTGTCACAGTTTTGCCCCTAATCTTTCCAACAGTGCGGGTTATCTCTGAATTGGCTTTGGTATCCCCGGATTCTGATAGCTGACGTATTGTGCAGAGTAGGCAGCAAGATGACTGCCGTTCTATTATTTTATTGGGTTTATGTAGAACTAGAAGTGCATACGGGTGAGCCCAACAATTTTTCATTAAAATATGTATACGATGTTTGTGAATACGGCCTCTGTTTCGGCATGGAAGTTTTACCCAAATTGCTGCTTTTAAACATCTTGAAAGTGCAAGTTTCCATTTCTTTGCCTCGCCTCTATTCAGCTCCCTTATGATATGAATTACAGACTTGTATTTAATACTTAACTAAGAAAAACAGGAGTGCTTTCTGCAAGATATGGCAAACACTTGTTTATTTATAACAGGCGTTAAGAACTGGTGGTGCAGCCAAACAACAGCTGTATCGTTTGTTACAAATCCTCTCCAAACTTGCGTGACTAAATTATAACATTCTAATAACATTATCCCGACTTCTCATATAATTATGATCCCCATTTGAGAAAATTCTAATTAAACACGTAATTGCTTTTTCCACTTTTGCAAACAACATTGCATTGAAACGTTTCAATTTCAATTACCTGGTGGTGATTGCAAATTTAAAATTCTATTAAAACTTGATACCACTGCCACTTTTTTAAATATTACGTATCCGTGCTCATTGTGTAAAGCAGCATATCATCTCAAACGAAGTTACAAGTTGGTTTCAGATTTTCAATTACCTAGTAGTGATGGCAAATTTAAAATTGTATTAAAACTTGATAACACAACCATTTTGTGAACTATTACGTACCCGTGGTCATTGTGTGAAGCGGCATATTATCTCAAACGAAGTTAGAAGTTGGTTTCAGAATTTAATTCGATTAATTTTGGAATTGATGCATTGTTCCTAGAAATAGCCCAAGAAATTGATCGCAATCTCTGATGCGTAAACTAAACACCATCCAATAATATCCAATAATAAAATTCAACGAAAATAACCCTTAGGATACATGCCTTGTAGGTTCTTTTCATAATGGGCTATCACAACGTAGGTGATTTTCACAAATAGTAATCAACTTCGTTATTTTTCACCGTTTTTGACAGTTTTGTTTAAAAGCAGAACTCTTTCAAACATCTTGTAAAATACAAATTTTAGAAAAATTTCGCGAGCATATCATGAAATATTTTGTAAACTTTTGGTGATATATTCCTGTTATAAGGAAAAGGAAAGAGTAAAAGCAAAAACATAATATCGTTTGTTAATAACAACAAAAAAATTTAAATAAAAAAACTGCCATAGTACACCCTCTACCGACTGGAAAACAAGATTCCAATTAGGATAATTCTTCCCCTTGTAACCGAAAATCAGCCCGAAAGTTGGCTGAATCATGGACACACAGGGGCACTGAAAAATTCAGCCATTCATTAAAACTGCGTTAACCAAAACCTTATTAGGGCCAACTAATAAAGTTCCTGTTACTCATTTATTAACTGCTTTGTAACCCTACTTCATCCGATAATTAATACCTGTTTTCTGCTGAACATTCAGCAGCTGAATATGACATTCAGCTAATTAAAAAATAATAATATACAGGTTACGTTAAGGTGGTAAGGTGATGTAATTAGTTACTTCAGAACGGTGTAATTAGTTTTTTAAGCTAGTTAGTTAAGGATTAATTGCTATTCAGTTGGTCTTATTTCCAGTTAGCCTTTAGCTGAATCTGCCTACAAAATCTTGAAATAATTGACTTAATTTTACTTGATCAATTGTTTTATTTAGGAAATGTGTCACTTAACTAGGTTAAATTTTATTTTGGTCACTTAACTAAACCATGTGGGAATTATCTTGATTCAGCTTCTTATAACATTATGAAGAGGGACGTATGGGGACTCCTGAGGACTTTTGTGTCCATGTAACTGGCTGAATTTTAAAAGTGTTTAGTTATTCAGTGGCTGAATTCAGGTTACGTTAGGATGGTAATTAGCACTAAGTTGTGACTTCAAAACTATCTAATTAGTTTTTGATTAAGCTAGTTAGTTAAGGATTAATCGCTATTCAGCTGGTTTTATTTCCAGTTAACCTGGCTGAATCTGCCTAAAAAAATCTTAAAATAATTGTGTCAATTTTACTTTTTCAATTATTTTGTTTGGATAGTTTGTTGTTTAATAGGTTAAATTGAATTATGGTCAATTAATTAAACCAGTTGGAAATTATCTTAATTCAGCTGATTATAACATTAAATTTACGATAACCAAGGGTGGACCGACTGAAAGGGGAAGCAAACGAAAAGCACTGTTAGCAATTGTGCCCAAAAATTTGATTGAAGAAAATGAAAACAAAAGACTAATTAGGCAACGCAATTAGGCGATTTATTTTCTGCCTCATTCAGAAAAAAAAATTGACTAATCCAGCAGAACCGTGAATATGAACATGAACAGGAACAGTTGAGTGAGCAAGGCGAACGAAATCATTGTTGTAAGACAGACATGATGAGTGTTCCCTAAGCATAATTAGATGAAAAGGTTTTTAAAGAAACATGATTTGACTCAGCATTGACATGCACAAGATAGACCTGACCAAACCAATTTTTAAAACGACGCATTCATCACCACCCTTACGTAGAACGGAATTCAGCAAGGAAGTAACATGATTAGCAACTGAAAAATTTTTCATCACAGATTTTTAAAACGATGATTCGAGTCGCAGAATGCTCGGATTGAGTGAGCTATGCGAACAAAAATTAGCGTGTGTTAGCCAGAGTGTGCATAAATTTGATTCAAGTAACCTAATTCAGTGAAACATGGTCATACATATCCACCCAAAACCAAAACTGGTAGAAAAACCCGCCAAGTTTCCAAAAACGGTCGGCCTTTGAAGGTAGTGATATCATTCCATCAAGGAAAGGCCGCCAAGGTTAATCCTATTAGCCAAGTTAATCGCACATACTAATAGTTCGAAAGTTAAATGAAAACTAGAAGATTGCTACTAGCGGTAGCAATCTTCAAGTTTTCATTTAACGTCCAAAGTATTATTCGGTGCGATTAACTTGGCTAATAGGATTAACCTTGGCGGCCTTTCCTTGGTGGAATGATATCACTACCTTCAAAGGCCGACCGTTTTTGGAAACTTGGCGGGTTTTTCTACCTGTTTTGGTTTTGGGTGGATATCACAACTTTCATAGGACTGTGAACGTACATAAGGTTACACCGTCTGTTTAGGATGCTTCAATCTCATTTTTGCACACACTGACTAACAATCGCTGATTTCGTTCGCTTCGCTCACTCAATTAGCGCATCCCTTTCAGTTGTTTTGTTTATCCCTCCAACTTCCCCTTAATTTTTCAAAATTTCGTTCACATTTAGTCTTGCAGAGACCCCCGAAGGTCTCTGTTACTAACACAGCAGAACGCGAAGCATTTTGTTTTTTGGGTTACTAATAAAAAAAACCCCTTAGCTCCTGTATGCTCGTATTGTTGCGTAACCATCATCTAACGTGCAATCCACGGCAACGTTAATGTTTCTTTATTTTGTCCTTCGTTACAGTTCAGTTTTTAGTTCGTCCAGGCTTTTACAATAAATCTAAGGACCAGTCTTGATAGTTCAAGCCATTGTTGCTTAAAATCTTTGGTTGCAACTTGGAAAAAAAACGAAATTAAAATTCTCCGGTGGCAAATTTCAAAACCCTCCCACGCATTTGTACTGACCCCTACAACCCCCAAACCAACAAAAGGACCATCCTCAGATCACCATGCATCCGTGTGCAAAAATTCAGGTACGTAGGTCTTTGCAATTTTCCGCTAGCCATGAGCAAAAAGTCAATGGGATTTAACATGGGAAAAATCGTATTTAAGTCAGTAACATAAAAACAACGTTATTGACGCATCTTTTTCTCTATGATTGGTGGACACTCATCCTTTAAATTTTAGTTTTTCTTAATCTCTGACCCTTCCCCTTACATTTTCCACAATTTGAAACATTTCTGTTGCATTGGGATTTATCCTCAACATGCCAAAATATGCTTTCAGTTGCTTACAGTTAACAGACACATGTCTGCTAGTGAGCCGCCTTTTTATCATTAACAATCAATTTTTAACAATCGGATGTCTACAATGGGATGATCTACTGTTACTTGGCGGCGACACACTAGCGTGTGTCTAGATAACGAGTGGCCAAATCGCAGCATAACGGCAGATGGTGCAGACAACACCAACCATGCGTACTTGCGTAGTAATGTAAAATAAAGACGAACAATAAAGTTGTGAATACCGTGCAGGTGACATTAGTAATTTAGCGATACATACAAACCGGTGGTAACAGACGATCGTCTCAGTATTCACTATTTTTAGTGTACTTTGCGTGTGACTAAGCGCATTAGGTCGAATGGAGTCAACCTTACTAACGGATCAGTGAGTTCCTTTATGCTAGTTGACAAGTAGCCATATAGGTAAAGGCGATTTGATAGTGATCTGGTGAGGAATTAGTTTCCTGGTTCGAATACGGGTCACTTCACTTGAATGAAACGTAAGTGCATACAGGTGGCTTACTGACAAAGTTATTTCTAGTGTACGTTTTTCGCTGATAACTCATTTCCAGTTTTTCTTTATATTATTTGCAGCAATTTATGTCTATTTATTTCTTCTTCGTTATACCTTATTAGTGTGTATTGATTTGTATTCCCTCTCCATTTCCTATGACTGAGAATATTCAGTCATGGTCAAGGTTTTGACGTTAATAACGGGTTCAGTTTGTTATCTTTGTTTGTGAGCACGTGGCCATAACGGTAAAGACGATATGGTAGTGATCTGGTGATGGACTGGTTCGCCAGTTCGAATCCTGGACACATCACTTAAATTAAACGTAATTAAACGTAATTAAATTTTTCTAGTGTATGTTTCTGGCTAGTGGATTATTTCCAAATTACCTTTCTATTGTTTACAGTGCCTTGTGTGCATTTAATTAAATCTTAAAAATTGGAATTTATTCATGGTGGACCACTCACCCTGCTCTAAAGTTTGGACACTTCTCGTTTAGTACCTGATGGCGGACAAAGCAATATTCTTTTTTCATTCCGTATCAGAATATTGTTTGATCTTACGAACAGAAAAAAACACGACCTGCACTTCCAAAATAAAGACCACGGCATCTGCCGCATGGGATAGAAAAGACAATCCCCCGAGCTTGGTTTGTTTGGGACAGTTTCGTCACTAATCTTTCCAACAGTGTGGGTTAGCTCTGAATTGGCTTTGGTATCCTTGTATCCTAATAGCTAACGTATTGTGCAAGTGGCAGTAATATGTCTCTGCCTTTTGATTATTTTGTTGGTTTTATTCAGAACTAGAAGTGCACGGGTGAGCCCGAAAATTTATCATTAAAAGATGTACGATGTTTGTGAATAAAACCTAAAAATTTTCTACCCAAATTGCTACCGTTTACATTTCTTGAACATACATGGTTCCCTTTTTGCCTCGCCCCTCTCAGCTCCCTTACGATATGTATTATTAGACTTGTATTTAATACTTAACCTGAGCAAAACAGGAATAATTTCTATGAGATTTGGCAAACACTAGTTCAGTAATACAGGCGTTAGGAACTGGTGGTACAGCCAAACAACAGCTATAACGCTTGTTACTAAGCAAATCCCCAAAATTGCGTGACTAAATTATAACATTCTAATAACATTATCCCGCCTTCTTACATATGAGCCCCATTTGAGGAAATTGTAATTAAACGGGTAATTGCTTTTTCGATTTCGCATGCAGCATTGCATTGAAACGTTTAATTTTCAATTACCTAGTGGTAATTGAAAATTTAAAATTCTATTAAAACTTGCTGTCACCTGCCGTAATCACGTTGTTACCTGTTACGTATTCGTGTTCATTGTGTGAAACAGCATATCATCTCAAACGAAGTTACAGGTTGGCTTTAGAACATAATTTATTTAATTTTTGAATTCATCCCGTGTTCCTAGAAATAGCCCCAGAAATTGAACGCAACCTCAGTTATGATGCGTAAAGTAAACACCAGCCAAGAATTTATCCAGCTTTGCCTTAAAAATTGTATTGTTCAAGGAATGAAAACAACTCCTATAGGATACATTACCAGCCGAAATATATTATAGGTTCTTTTGATAATGAACAACATATGTGATTTTCACAAGTAGTCACCTATTTCGTCATTTTTTACCGTTTTGTATAAAAGCAGAACTTTTTCAAACATCTTGTAAAATCCAAAATTTTGAAGAATTCTGCAACGCATGTCATGAAACATTTCTAAATTTTGGTCATATTCCTGTAATAAAGAAAAGGAAAGAGTAAAAGCAAAACAGTAATATGTTAGTTTAGACATCGGAAGTTTGGACATCGGTTTCATAATAAACATATCGGTCGCTTATAAGAGGAATGGAGTCACGTCATTGACAATTAGGGTGGAATGACCAAAAAAATTTTTGATTAAAAATTTTTAATTTAATAGTGCGGAAAAGTTGTGTATTGGGCCGTTAATAAACTGTGCAAAATTTGGTTTTGATAAAATGATCTGCCCCAAAGAATATGGAATTTACCATTTACTGCCGTAAAGACTGTTTTAGTGTTCAAATGAGTAGTATAAAAGTGCGATTGGGCTGTCGCGTCACATCTAAAAAACCCGGGGGTATATACTAGGTTATAAGATGACAATTTCCTTACAAACTTTAATTTATCTTTCCGTAACTACCGACAAGATTAGTAACATTCGTATTTGGTTAACTTCTCAAGATAACGAGATGATAAATTTAAACGGGGAAACGCTCACCGTCAGACTTCATCTAAGATCTAAAAATTAATTTTGTATTAAAAAAGAACGTTAGTATTTGAAAGAAAAAAAAGAATATTTGGAAGAGGATTCATCACAGATAATAAGTTAACGGTAAAAAACAGAGCATTCATCAAATTTCTAACGAGAGCGAGAAAATGAGTTTAATGGATAATTACCTCAATATAAACGAATCTTTGCAGCATGATTCTTCCGTGGAGAGCTACGCATTTCACGAATATAATCCAATAGTAGGTGTGAGAAATTGCAGTGGTCAATTTCCCAACGATTAAATTCCCACATTTGACGGGGGAATTTTTCCCCTACTGTATTAAGAAAGTATGATACTAACTTTGCATTATAATTGCATGTGTAAAATCTATGTCCCAACAACTGGTAACAATCGCTTGTCACAACAAAGCTCCCTGTGCTATGACATCTTAGTCATTGTAACCTTTTGCTCTGCTAATAACAACAATGTACTGTCTGGTATTATTGCCTCCTCATATATGCACATACCTCTTTGTTAACACATACAACTTAAAGTTTTATCTTTGGGGATATTGTTGAAACTGTTTTGTTAAGGAGCAACTCGTTTTTGTTTGCTAATGTAAAATAGCTTTAGTAATTTAGCTTACCCATGACGTCATTTTCTTGTTTACCTTCTTTTTTTTTCTCATTCTTGCTTGGACTCAGAGCAGACATACTGGATTGCTGCCTTCTCGCCGCCATTTTCCCTTTTGGGAAGAAGTCGGTTATTTATGAAAGCTTTAGAGCTGCTGTAACTGGTTAAATGAGTTGCTAGCTCTTCAGACTGATGATCAGAGATTTGTGAGAGTATTTACTTTGAGTACACGACGAATCTCTGCCCTGAGTATGGCATTTGGCATACCTAACCTAGGCTAAACAAGAATGACGCCCTGAGTAGGAAGTACGAGTTGTTTTACCGTTGCCAATATCTAAGGAGGAGTGAATATGTACCGTTGCAGATATTGTCACCTTGTTTTCCCGATGGGTGTGATACCAGTTAATAAATTTGCTTTTGCCAACTAAGTCATTGCTGTCTTAGTAAAAGGGATTAACACCCCTGCAGATACAGATCCATGGATGTCCCCCAGAAAGTGTGTATTGGTCTCCGTATGGTAATCTGATTCCGTCTACATCAAGGCCGTAAACCGCAACCACGCGCTGGCTACCGGACACCTTTCCCTCAACGGCCGGCTTGTATGGCAGCACCTAAAGTGCTTCCAGTCGCCATTACCCCATATATGGTAGCATGGTATGGTAGCATGGTATGGTAGCAGTATGGTAGCATACGGTGGCATATGGTGACAATAAATGTGCCTACCTGCCTCAAAGCAAACTTTGCCTATAGAATAAAACATCCTTCACCTCATCAAGCTTGGAAAGAGGGAAAGCAACGAGCGACGCAACAATTCCAACAGACAACCATCTCCCTCCTTATACGACCTTCGGTAGGAGAATATCCCTCGCAACTCTAGAATCAAACGTACTTAGCTCCTCCAAGATGACCCAGCCTTGGACTTTCCAGCACCAACAACAACTACAAGCAGTCATTGCAAGACATCCTGCCTTATACAAGGGCACATTGGTCCTTACAGGGGCAGACAACTACAGATTGTGGAAATCGCAAGTCAAAACCATCGCTGATGAGAAGAATTGGTTCCTAGATATTTTACGTGGAGACCCCCCAGATCCAGCCACTGCAACGCTGGACGAAATCCTGGACTGGCAGAAACGTAACAAGGAATGTAAATCTTACCTGATGAGGACGATGTTACCCGAAATTTACTTTGGATTTAGCTCTACACCACTAGCTAAACAGATCTGGGATAGACTCACCTTAGACTATGCTAGACCAGACCGTTTCAACCAAATGCATCTTCTAAGAGATCTAATGAACATAGAATTACACAGAAATGAAACCATCCCTGCCTACATCTGGAGAGGAAGATTCCTTATGAAAGAAATTATTGCTACACGTTACGCCCTGACGGAAGCAGAGACTTGTATACGGCTATTGCGAGGTATTAACACGCCGACTTTAACTGTAACGAAAGAAAGTTTACTTAGAGGAGGAAAAGCTCTTACCTTGGAACTACTTCTCATAGAACTCCAAGACGGCCTGAAATATTACAGACCTCCAGACGAAGAACCCCATTATCCATTAGCGACTTATGCAGATGTTGCAGCCGCGATGAACGAATCTACTGAGAATCTCTTCAGAGAAACGTCACGAGGACAGGCAAGAAATACTCCTCACCGATGAGAAGAACCTTTAATTTGCCCACCATCTAGGCAAATAAGTCAGGCTACTACGGCACAACCTAGACGACGTGATCAGCAAACTGCACGAAACCCGCAACCATTCTGTATTCACTGTCAATCGAACCAGCACTCCTTTAAGGACTGCACCAATATAAATCCGAGCGATTTGCCCCCAGGGCCTCGCTGCACGTTTTGTTTCGGGCACGGGCATAAAAATCGCCAGTGTCCCTCGAGAAACGAGAAGCCAAACTCAAGACGACCGGCAGATGACCCGTCGACCAGAGCTCCGCTCCGAAACTTGAACAAGAATCGTGAACATAACTCTAATAGAAACAATCCAAATGCACGCCAGCAGCCGCAACAAAGGCCTGGTAATAGTGACCAAATCGCTTTCTTGTGCCAGCAACACCAGGCCTATACCAGGCCTATACCAGGCCTGGGAATCTGGCTGTTGCAGACATAGGGCCTTAGGGCTTCGGGCAGATGACCAGGAGTGGTTAACGCTCGTTAAACCCTTTAAACCCTTTTTTAACCCTTTAACCAGGCCTATACAATTTACGACCAAGCTACGCATGAATTTTCCCGAAGTGAAACCACCGAAAACTCGGCTGATAGGACTCTAAAAACAACTACGTGTGATTCAAGTAAGACAAGTGTGAGGCAGAGCCAACGACATTGGGGCGAATCTGAAAACTACCTTCATGATTCCGCAGCCACGTTAATGATTCTGCGCCACGCATATAAGTGTATAGATCGCTGTAAATGTCCTAGAGTAAATATAGCGCTAGCTTCCAATGGAGCCACCGCTACTGGTGTCCTCATTGGAGACATAAGAGTGAAAGGTTTTGGACGCAATGGCAAGCCCTTAAGGCACCCAGTTATACTGAAAAATGTGGTAGAATTACCGGGGGCTAACCTAAATTTACTTTCTGGTTTACGATTGTTGAATAGTAGCTGTAATTCGAACTTAAGGACCCAAGGTGTATACGTTAGATCACGTAAAAGTCCTTATAATCTTATAATGTAGGTAAAAGAGAATGTCATCTTTTAAATGTACAATTACAATAGATGAAACTTTTGATTTGGATGGCGCCACCATTGCCAGGGAAATTGAAAGAGCAACCAAACAGGGCTACAGAAATATAGTTTGTGGCTACTCTGAAAATATGTACACGTGTTCACAAACTCTCTCTTTTACCCCTGACGCTTCGTCCTTTAAACGAGACGACGTATCGTTGGCAGGAACCCGTAACGACTTGATTGTCAAGCATGGTAACTGTTACCAGTTAGAGGGGAGCACCCAGTCGTTGTTGGCCCCTGACAACAAACCTGGCAACGATGACGACTGCCTTAATATTGAAATTTTATCGCCTGATGTTAACACTCCTAATCTAATCAAATCCCAAACCTCCCCTAAAGTACAAAAATTAGAGGGGGGCACTGTTCAAGTTGCTTTTGAGAACCAATTAATTAGATTGGAGGGGGATGAGGAAAGCAACTCTGGTAAAATCCAAGATAATTCCCTGCATCCCGATGGCGAGTGGACAGACATAACCCCTACTCGGCAAATTGACTATGATACTATCGTGCGTTTTAATCGCCGTCCTAGACGAGCTATCCGACCCACACGACCTAGATTCTGCCCCCGCCGTCTCCCCAAACGCGCTAATTACGCCTCCCTGATAACTACGGTTGATGGTTGGACTGTTTGCAACCTAGTAGATATGTCCGCCCCTCTTCCCTCCACTTATAGGGAAGCCCAATCTGATCCAGCCGCTGTCCACTGGAACCGGCCTATGGTTGGCGCTAATGACCAAGCTGTCGACGCGCCATTAAGCCTCAATT
>JAHWFP010153678.1:0-14282 GCA_023313725.1 Lithobius niger | reverse complement strand
AAAAAAGACCTCATGTGAAGGGGACATCTACAGAGCAATACATATAAAACGAGCTAAGAACCAGCTTTGTAGAACAATAGTTTGATCTCTAGAAAGTGTAGTAAAAATGTGTCGTGCTAACAACAAGAAAAAGAATATCCGAAAATGAAATTCACTATTCCAGCTCAATTCCAGATCTCCGATGTGGCAAATTGGAAATTAATAAAAGTTGGTACACATTTTCACCAAGTCCAACAAAGCTTGTATGCTAAATTTGAGTGGAAAATATTGAAACAGAGCAGAGAAATTACGCATCAAAATTTTGGGTTTAACATGGAAGGCTGAGGTCAAAACTTACAGTAACTGCCCTTACTAATTTACTTTAGATAGGCCTACGTTACAATTACAATATAAGAATTCGATTTAAAAATGATAAGGAAACAATACGTTAACCGTGGCTGCACTGTTACTCAGGCATGGAGGACAGTCGTTTTGATAACAGTCGGCGTGTTCACAACGTTCACAAAAGCATTACAAATGATGACAAACTTTTAAACCTCCTCAATTGTCAAACCACAAAAGTCAGCTGTTGGAATCAAACGTGAACTGAATGTCAAACTTCAAGCGTATTGGTCGCGTAAATTACTAAATCTTAATAGAATTAGATACGTAGTAGTAGTAGTAGCAACTAATTAATATTTAATATTCAATACCAGAAATGTCGGTTTAATGTTTCGGGAAAAGAAGCAGTCAGTAGCTGGAGTTAGCTCAAACACTGAAAAAGTCTGAATTTGAACAATAACAATTAGACGCCAACAATTATACTCCATGGAAAGGTAACAATCTGAACTTGATGGGCGAAGCATTAGCGCACTTCTCGATTTCCACACTTTTCTAGATAGGGAACGAACTCTCCAATTCGTTCCCACAAATTCGGATCCAATAAATTCGGATCCAACAAATTTACCAACAAAACTAATTTGTAACTTAACTGCAAAACTCTTGTCTCAAATCAGACCAGGATCTGTTTCCTTCTCTTTCCCATAATGCATTATCTTTACAAGTGATGAAGTCAATGAGAGGGGATCCAAGTTCTTTGGCACATGTCACTTTGTAGGTTCGACCAATCCTGCGACTCCCGGAATGGCGCCAGTCAGCTTGAATCGTCAGAGGTGGTGGCAGCACATCCGGTAACAAAGTACACTCTAAAATGCAGATGATATTAAATGCAAACTTTTGAAAAAAATATATATATATAAAGTATATATATATATATATATACTTTAAAACCCAATAAAATAGTGACCATAACTCAAATGTAATAATAATAATAATAATAAAATGAATAAGACGACCAGGGCCGTCATATTAGCACAGCGTGCCCTAAATCAGTTATCCCGCCCCCAAACAAAAAAAGAAAATAACCATCGGAAGTTATAATTGTATTTTTTTTTAGCTACAAGAGAATATCAACTCGATACAGACATTGCCCCTCGATTGCCGCAAGTATTGTTAAGTTGTATGCTGGGATAGGAAAATATCGGTTTATCAACTAAATACGGTAGTCCCATCGAAGCAAAAAAAAAATATTTGCTGAAGTGTAAAAAAAAACAACGAAAATGCACTTTCGTAGAAATTGTTAATAAAAGTCATTAATGATTTATCAAGAAAAAAAACACATTAACTACTAAAAAGCATCATAAAATACTTAAAATGCAGAAGTCCAACCACCATACATAAGTTGGGACGGGTAATACCCGACCTTCAATGCAGTTCCGCTTAGTTCTGCAACCACGTTCATAGGATACAGTTTCAAATATATATTTCTTGTACCTTACCTGATAGAGTTCCTATGGGTAGCCCGAACTCCACATATTTATGTGACCATGTATTGAACGAGACTGTCAATCTTTTGGTTTCTAAATTTCCGTCCATTTTGTACTGTAAAAGCACGTTGTGCACAATTGGCTGGACCTATATGCCCAACAACCATTATATTGTTGGTATTGTATGGATATCACCGGTCATTGCAGTTTACAAAGGAATCGCTATAAGGCCCATTTATGACTTTTGGGGATATAACACGTGTTATCAGTTTCTGCTGGACTGTAGAAACTCCGCATTTTTTGCAAGGCAAACACAATATAACGATTCCCTACACATTACTTATACGGATCCTATTTGCCTATTGGCTCTATTTAAAAAAATAACGAAAAAAGGGCCAACGTTCACATAACCAACTAAACTTTCCTTCCTTCCTTCCGTCACCTTATCTACTTATGTATATTAACCACTTGAAAAAGTTCAGCAACGTTTTACGAAGTCCATGTTAATATAACAAGGCATGCGTAGTTACCATACTGTGAACGTCTTGAAAATCTTGGCCTCGATTCTTTGGAACTTCGTTGACTGAAGATAGATCTTGCCTTGGCGTATTACATCCTGCATGGTAACTTATCGATTACCTACCCATATTTGAAATTAGTCCGGTAACCTGGACTAGGGGCTACAAATTCAAACTTGTGTTTCCAAAAGCAATACCAAACTGTAGACAAAATTTCTTTGCTGTAAGAGTTATCCCAGCATGGAAGTCATTGACTGAAGAGACAGTTTCAGCCTCCTTCGTAAATAGTTTTAAGAAATTGTTCAATTTGTCAAACTTTTCGAGTTCCTGAAACGGCCAGCATATTGTACAACAAGCTAAGTTTTCATTGTAAAATTTGAGTTTTTTAAATTTAGTTTTGAGCAAATTGGATCAGTTCACATGTGTGTGAATTTCCCCCCCTTTTTAAACTTATATTTAAACTATTCTGCCAAGGTTTTATTATTATTATATACATATTTTTTAAAATTGTAAATAGATTTACTTTTACTTCTCACTTTAACTTTCACTGCACCTATTTTAAGCATTTCATTGTTTTACCTTACGACTTTCAGTCAGGATGTCAGCGACCATTCAGGGTCCTTTCCTACTTGCGTGAAACTGCATAAAACATTCTATTATTAATATTAGAAATATGAAGATTTAACTCGCGTTATTTATTCTAGACAATAAACTGATAAAAAAAAACATTGAAACCAACCTTGCATCACATGCAAAAAATTGCAATTTTTTTTTTATCAATACATCAAAAGCATAAAAAAAACAAGAACTCCTATTGGACCGTTAAAAAACCCCGATAACACCCTTGTTCACGAACCTGGACTTGCGGTACAGTTGCTGAATTCTTGCCTTTGTTGCAACTTTGCAGTGCCTCCCTCTGCTGATCACGTGCTGCCACCTATTCTATACTTTGTTCCACATTATGTTTTCAGAAAACTGACTGTATGACGCCACGTTTTCTTCCACTACGAGTGCAAAAAATCCGTAAACATCCATTCGTAAATTATAACAGTAACTTTGTTGAGTCTACAAGGGTAATATCCACATGTTTTTGCACTCTTAGTGCACGGAAACGAGTCGTCATCCAGTCAGTTTTCTGAAAACATAATGTGGAACAAACTATACGTGCACCTGTGTGCATTTCGTTGCTCATTTTCAGTTACAAGAACTTGTCAACAGCATTCACAAGACGGGAGGAGGATGACGTAAGGAAGGAAAAGAAAAATCATGACTAAGGAACAAAAGCCATAGGCGAAAGCGAGAGACGAAACAAAGAAGCGAAACGTGTTGCAGAGAAAGGAAGAAAAATCCTAAACCCTCTCCCTGCACTTCTATACACGGTGCGGCCGACAATACAAACCGGGTCTTCATGGGCCCTGTCAGATGATGATACCTACGCTGAAACATATTGGAAAATCGGTCGTACCCTTACCCCAATATTAATCAGGATATTTAATCCACCAATCTAAAACCTCGCTTTTCCACTAACATACTACAGCCGTGAAGTGGCAGATGCCGAGACGAAATCTGTGAAACCAGTAACGGTATTTCCCTTATTTAAAATGACACGGTATTATTTCATCTTCACTAAAACACATTCATGTCAACCATCTTTACGTAATTCATTTTGGTATAATTTGGTAAATCATAACTCTTTGTTCTTTTCCTCTTGCTTCGTAATTCGTTTAGTTTACTCATAAATACCTACCATTAACCACTCTTTGTCAGCTGAATAAATCGGCTGGTTAGCATTGATATCTCCTACCTGAACGAGCCAGGGTAGATTCTTACAGCAGCACTTCATAATTTTTTTTTTTTTTTTTGTTTCTATTAAAATCTACAGACATAAAATAATATTTAGGAAAATAGCCTACCTACTGGGAAAAAGGCCGAGCAAAATTCTAGGAGCAGGTAGTCACATGACTTAAGAAAAGGTTAAACAACAAACTTTACTGTGTAGGTTTTAAGGAGGTCCCTCGATGAAATCGAAAGTAGACACTAAAAGAGGAACACGAAGACAAACTAACTTGAAAAATTAGGGCATTTCCTGTTTACATGGGCGGCCATCTTGAGGGATATGTTTGTTTCTAACCAATATCCCATTTCCCCTCTACTGATCTAGCTTTAATTTTATTTAAACTCGTAATCTGACCTACCATATTTTTATGGGATGAATTTATTGTTATTGGGCTCATATTGCTATAGTGACACTATTACGCAAACTAGTTTCCATGTCCACGGCGACTCTCAGCAACGTAAACTTAAGCAGTGACTCTTTGCTAGTTGGTTCATTGACGACAGCAAGCCCTGGTGGTAATCGTTGAAAGTAGGTACTAGTATCGCTCAAATATTTACTATAGACAGAGTAAGAGTGGGTTTACGCAACGACTCGCCATTGCATTCTCGCAGCTAGAATTTAATCATGATGGCAAAGGTGTCGTTGCCATGGTAACAATGCTCGCTGGATTAGCTAACTTCGACGTCATTTGAGTAAATGCTTGCAGTCTCATGATCCATGACAAAAAGATATAGAATTCTTTCTGAAGAAACGATTTTCTCAGTCTCTTCTGGACTCACATATTAACTGTTTTCATTGCGAGCCGGTAGAGCTAAAACCGCCGCTATGTTGGAATTTCAGATGATTTCTAGCTTCTAGCAGTGAGAAGGCGAAGACAAGTCGTTGCGCAAATGCAACAGCAAGAGTCGCATTATATATATATATACTCTACATTGCACAAATGCAACAGCAAATTTTCTAGAGGGGTGTCGCCCTAGGTACTAATCTAGTTGGCAACGTTTGCAGTTGACAGCGTGAGCATCTTGAGATGTGTGCTGCATCACTCGCGTACTGCTCATGGCGTAAATTTATTAAGTCAAGTCTTATACTAACCACATGATCCACTGTATATCTGTACCCACTTCCTCGTATCAGGTGAGCACTCCCAATCCATTAGGTGGGGGCCAAGTATTGACCGGCTGCACTGGTACACCACTATAGTTCCAACCACTTTGGAGCCATCCCAGTTACGGATCCCGGGGCCAGTAGGGGGATCTTCATCACATTCTAAGCAAAAGAGAGAAAAAAAAACCGCAGCAACAGAAATTTTGTAGTGGTGAACGTATAAAGGATAGTTTCACCGAACTACATCATTCTACCTCATTAAAAACGTACAGTTTGTTTATTTGTACACCTACTTCTCTCACCCTACGAAGGTGAGAGTAGTATCGAATAAAAGGTAGCTAAATTACGCTACTAATAAGGCTATTTTTATCTCTGTAACGTGGTTTTTTGAACCTCGAATTAGCCGTAAGGTGCTCTAAACTTCTTCATAACACTTAAGTTTTAATAAACATTCACTGTTCAGGAAAACTTGGTTTAAAAAAAAACACACAAAAATGACGACATGTTTTGCATCATATTTAGTATTGGTGAAAGTAGATAGGGACAGTGGGACTTAGTTCCCTCCTGACTTAGTATCGACATCTCTTTGATTAATCATTCTATGTAAAGTGTTAAGGACGGATAGCCAAGGCTAAACAAGAATTAAATAAATACAGATGCAAACCTATTTACGTTGCCTTTTGGACTTATAAGTCAGACTGCCTGAGTGGCATGTATCTATGTAAAGTGGTTGGCTTCGACTTGCTGGATACACGAAAAAAATAGACCTGTAGGTTTCAATTGTCCGTTTATGAATCACGGAGGTGCGTGGATTGACCAAGCAAAGCAAGCAATTTCGGCATACTTTATCAACAAAAGAAACCCTGTCATACTACAGACGTTCTATCCATTCGGCAACACTGTCTCGGGAACATCTAGCAAACTGGGATCCATGTAACATGTCCATTGATCAGCTTTTCCCTCGGAAATTCCATTCTACATCCCACTACCACCCTGCCACTCCTTTCTCATGTTGTTTCCAGCCTTATTTGTTTTTTTGGTCTTGAACCCGCATGTCGGGCAGCAAGGCGTGGGCTTGTCCGCCGTGCTCCTAATTTCCGATGCCAAACACCATGTTCGCAACAACGGCACGCGGCTTTATCGAAAGCCACACAATTGATGATCCCTTGCAGTGTCTGGCAATCTGAGGCCCATTGCCCTTCACGACCGGTTGCTGTTTCCGCGTGGTGCAATCACATCCTGCTATCCCGCACCCAGATGCGGGTTCCGCGGGTGTTGCACAATATTGCACAACGTTGCGTCATGTGGCAACTACTTCTCGATCTTGCATACATTTGAGCAGAAGCGATGTGCAGTGGTCAGGCGTGGCCGTATATAATGGCCTACCCGCCGCATGTGAATCATTTCTTCGACCAGAAGCGGGCAAACAGGATGATGGCTGCAGAGGCGCCGATGGACGACTTTCCCAGCTACGCCGTAGTAGAGAAGTCTAGGGCCGGCAAGAACCGGAGGCAACTTCATCGGGTTTGGACGGAAGAGCTGAGCGAGTACCAGGACAAGAAAGGTTTCTCCGGACCTCCAATGGGCTACATTGGCAGATGCAACAAGAAGAGCAAGGAGTTGGATTTTTTCATGGAATTATTCGGGGAGACTGCAGATTTCATCATAAGGAGGACCAACCAATTCATGGACGACAGGGCCAGCAATGCCAGACGCAGCACACGGAACGTCACGTCAGCCAACACACCAGGACCAAAAGGCAATGCAGGGACTTCGACTCAAGGGGAGCCACGTCCATCACCACCCCACATCACTTACTGCCAGTTTTTGCCACTCACTGGAATTCCGACTGAACCACAGCTGGGAATACCACAACCAGACGTCCACATGGAAGAAGCCGGGTCAAGCCAAGCACAGCCGCCAATGCCAGAAACAGATGTCGCCGAGGAGGAGGAGGACGAATCAGACTACCCATATTACTGCGAGGAAAATGAGGACTACTATGAAGGCAGCAGCCAAGAATCAGATGAGGATGAGTTAGATGACGAACTAAAAGAAACCGAGTCAGAGGACGATGCCGACGCCTGCCTTACGACGTCTAGCAGTGAGGAGGAAGCAGCAAGGCCAGACAGTCCATCACCACCGCTAAGGCCAGAAAGCCCACCACGACCTCGAACCTTAACAGAAACCTCTACTCCCATGCCAAGGCAATCATCAGAAGCGACGTTGCCCACATATGAGCCCGGTTGGTCGGTCCTACTACGTCCCACACCAGCAGAGGCGGTCTCGTCGTCCAGCCAAAATACCAAGCCAAAAGCCAAAGTCGCAACATCGCAGGCGCGGCCATTTATGAGACGAACCAAAAGAGGAATCGTTCGCTTCCCTCGGGGTCTTTCAGGTAGATTCAGAAGTAAGGAATCCGAGGAGATAATCTGCATCGTTTCGTCAGATGAGGAGGAAGAAAGAGCCACCACAACGACAGCCAACGTAGTCGAGCCACCACCCCCACAATCACCGCCACCGTCACTGGAACCGAGTAAACTAGAAGCCATGAAACGACGCTGGCGAGTAGTACTGTACGACAAGATCTACAGAAGTAATATGTTCCCCGAGCCACCCGAGCAAAAAAGGACACGATTATTGCCTCCTCGAAGTTGCTACCTCCAGGAGATGCGCCACGCCAGGATAACCCAATATGTCAATCACCGTTTCAGCCAACAACAGTCTCAGCCAAGCGCTCCACCAGTACAATCCCCAGAAGACTCGAGAACAAAACCCCCAGAAGATCTGAGCACAGGACGGTTGGTGCTAGAGCAGATGTGTGCAGAGGTGGACAAGACACTCAGGAGCCAGTCAGAGTCCTCGTCGTCAACGTCGCCGATCCAGCCAGCGCAAATCCAAAGGGAAGAAGCAGGGGCTAACTCTAGCCAAGAGCCAGCTGCCAAGGAGACACCTTCAACGGTCGTATCGTCGCAACTCCCTCAGCCAGGGGAACAAGCAGAGGCCACTTCCAACTCCAACTCCAGCCAAGACCCAGCAGTAACGACAACCACGCAAGCCTGCCAAACATCGCCGAAACGGAAGAAACCACATCCCACTCCCGCTTGGGTACCATTGACGAAAGACGAGTTGCTGGCTTTCATCGGAATACTGATAATCATGGGTTACAACGACTTGCCGGAGATGGCGCAGTATTGGTCCACGTCCCCAGACCTGGGAAACCACTCCATCAGATCGACCATGACCAGAACAAGGTTCAATCAAATTTGGAACAACTTTCGGCTGTCCGAAGAACCGTCTTTCACTGGTACCGATCCCCAGACTGCATCGCCCACGACCAGGCAAGCCATGGAAGAGCAGAAGGCCAAGGAGGACATGGACGCAATAATGAAGGTTCGACCGATGATGGAGGCTATCAACCAGGCATTCCGCAAGTGCAGGAACCCCGGATCAGTTCTCTGCATAGACGAGTCAATGACTGCATACACTGGAAGATCCAAGATCAAGGTATACCAGCCCAAGAAGCCCATCAAGGTCGGCTTTGAACACTTCACTCTCTGCGACCCGTTCGACGGTTACATACTCAACGACGAGGCACACATTGGAAAAAAGCGCCACATGGCCATTGACCCCGCCCAAGACCCCGCTAAGGAACTCGAGAACAACAAGATGGCTCACACAACGATCTACACCGCGCGCCACTACCTCAACCAGGGTTACACCATCGTCTGTGACAACCGCTTCACTTCGGCACTGCTGTTTCAGGTCCTCTACACCAAGCTAGGAACCTTCGGATGCGGGAGCCTACGCGCCAATGCTGCCGGAATGCCATACGAGTTCACGGAGGAGTTGCGCAAATTCAAGAAAGAGCACGAACGTGGCGACAGTATCCTGCGTCAGAGCGGCCGGCTACTGCTGAGCATCTGGTGTGACACCAAGGCCGTCCCTCTACTCAGCACCCACGTGGATCCCTTGGCCGGAAAATGTACCGTCGGAAGACTCATCGGGGGCCAGAAACACCTAGTCACTTGTCCACCGGCAGCCATGACTTACACGGAGACCATGAATGGCGTGGACATGGCCAATCACCTCATCTCCTCGTTCTATGTCGGCAGGAGGTCGATTAGATGGCACCGCTACCTTTTCTTCCAAAAGCTCAACCAGATTCTCGTCAATGCCAGGCTCAACATGGTCATCGTCTGCGGCCTCGATAGGGCTGGCAAACGCTCCCAGTTGACTTACCGAAGATCGCTGGCCAACCAACTCATCAACCGAGTACGCAAGACACGCCTCATAAGACTTCCAGCCATTTTGGGTACCAGTCATCGCCACGAAAAGAGTACGAGGAGCCGCAGATGCCAGGTGTGCAGGAAGTACAGACAGGAACGGCACGAGACCATCTGGTGGTGCGCAACTTGTCGCACGAACGTGTGCACGGACGAAAGCTCGAGAAGAAGGCACGGTGGACGAACTTGTTGGCAGCTGCATCAAGATCGCCTGGATCTCGATTTTTAGGCTGAATTTTCATTGAACCTGTATAGCTTTGTACAGCCAACGCCGAATAAACCTTGTAACCTTTGTTCAGAATTATGTTTTCCCTTTGCCTAACTGTGACTTTGACTTTTCAGGAAAAGACTAAAAGCCCCAAACCTCACTGACACTGGACCCGGTATTCGTCGTGGCTTCAGGTACTCAATCCGAGCCTGAAACCGCGACGAATGCCAGGTCTCAGGTGACGGCGGGGTGTGGGGTTTTCTTTGGGTGGAACTTAGCCAAATTCTCTGGGTATTGCGATGTTAACCGTCACCATATTGGGTAATGAAAAAAGGTCAGAAAAAAAGCCAAACCCTGCCTCATTGCAGGGTCTGGCAAGACTTGGACTTAGCCAAATTCTCTGGGTATTGCGATGTTAACCGTCACCATAAGGGTTAAAAAAAAAAGCCAAACTCCACCATTGCGGAGCTTGGCTAGTATGCGGGTCTCTTTTGATTCAGGGATGGTCGAGACCAAGTCCATCCCCTCAGTACAAAGTCCCATTTTTTGGACTTAGCCACATGCCAAGTCATCATCCAAGTCATCATCCAGTAAGGGTCATCCTCAGGCTTGTAAGTAGTGGTCTCTGCCCCACCACCACACCCTCATGATCCACAGTCATCGATCGCCTAACCTTCGAGACCAGAAGGAAAGACGGGCCTCAGGTGGATCACTACACTAAGGAACTCGTCGAAAAACACGAACGTCCCAATGTTCGACGCCTAGCCACCTCGTCAGCTAGCTAGTTCATGAATGTCTCGTCAAACACCCACTTTAGTATAGCACTGGCAACGCTCGAAACGACTGCCTTTCAACAAGTTCCAACCAGTCTTTGCTGCAGGTCCAATAGCTCAGCTACAGTTCAGAATGGAGTACCACTCGTCACCAAAACGAAGCCACTAGTCCAACTGCTCCGACCAGTTCCAAGAGACCTCTCCAAGCTTAAAGGGCCACCGCCACTATTGCCACTAGGTCCGGCAGCACTCTGGAGATGTACTACAGGACGAACCCACAGCTCACTGCCAAAGCGTTGCCACCAGTCCAAATGGCTCAAACAGCTTAGAACCTTCCAAGCCCGAAGATGAGGCCAGGCTGCTCGTCGCCAAGTCTTTGCTGCTGGTCCAGCGGCTCAACCCAGTTTAGAACGGGGATCTGCCAGCACGAAGGCAAGGGGGATCCGTCGCTCACCACCAAAGCGTCGCCACTAGTCCAACTGCTCCGACCAGCTCAGAGACAGCCCACCCTCAAGGGAACGAGTGCTCACCACCAAGTCTTTGCTACTCGGTCCAACGGCTCAACCCAGCTAGAAAGGCGTCCCAATCATCACCAAGCAAAGCCACTAGTCCAAATAGCTCCAACCTAGTTTAGAACATCGACCCCAACATCGAGGACTTACACAGCTCATCACCAGTCTCGCAATTCGGTCCAGGTTGACTTACGAGGAGTGAGGTCCGCTAGCAGGACCCACAACCAAAGCCACTAGTCCAAACAACTCGTCCAGTTCAGAACAGTGCACCCAAAGGACGACATTGCTCACCGCTCGTCTTGCTTACTCAGTCCAACAGCTGGTTTCGAAAGGCGTGCCGATTTCCACCAAAGCCACTAGTCCAAACAGCTCAACAAGCTTAGAACGAAACGTCGAACCTAAAGGCAAGGGATCCATCCTCACAATACTGGGTGATCGTCGATAGGACAGCTTACGTTTGCACCAGTCTTGCAACTCGGTCCGAAGGGTCGACTCTGGTTTAGAACGGGGATCTGCCGGCACGAAGGCAAGGGGGATCCGTCGCTCACCACCAAAGCATCGCCACCAGTCCAAACAGCTCGACCAGCCTAGAACTTCGGGACCACAGTGCTCATCAGCCAAGTCTTTTGCCACCAGTCCAATGGCTCCACTCCAGATCAGGATGGCAGATCCAAGCCCGAAGGCGAGGGCCCACCAATTCATCACCGAAGTATCGCTACTAGTCCAATGGCTGCAACCAGCTTTGAGCAAATGACCCACACGCCGTCCTCATCAACAAGCCAACCACTTGGCCGATAGCGTCACCGATGCATGGTACAAGACCAACACCAGCAAATAACAACTCCACATCCAAGTCACAGAGACACCGAAGGGAATCGGGAATTTCTTTCTCGCAACAAACCCGGTATACTACCTGTAACCTACCCGCCGTATAGCCAGTGCGCCCGAGAGACTCCGAAGAATCACGGGACGATCAAAGACCTGACGGAGTAACATAATTGGCAGGCCCCGGGTTCGCTCTTTCACTCAAACAGTCCAAGCCCAGTATACTACCTGTAACCTACCCGCCGTATAGCCAGTGCGCCCGAGAGATTCCGAAGAATCACGGGACGATCAAAGACCTGACGGAGTAACATGATTGGCAGGCCCCGGGCTGGCTTTCACTCACATACTACAAGCCCGGTATACTACCAGAAACCTACCCGCCACATAGCCAGTGAGCCCGAGAGATTCCGAAGAATCACGGGACGATCAAAGACCTGACGGAGTAACATGATTGGCAGGCCCCGGGCTCGCAGTCTTTCACACCCGATTCTCGCACTCGACATCAATGTTCCCTAGACACAGAGCGGCTAAGGCACTCCTATAATCCAAGACACAGAGGCACGAGGCAACGAGTCAGGATCGTCTTCCTACTCAAGCTCAGAACACGGCTCAGCATGCTACCCTTACCTGCCCGCCCGCAGCCCGAAGACCGACGGAGTAAGATTATGGTAGGATTAAGTCAAAGTTCAAACTCTTTCATAAGCACATCACCAGACTCTTTCGCCCACAGCCAACACATCCTAAACTCAGAAATGCCCAGACGCACACGACTCTGGCATATCAGCTGCCATATCGGCTGGCATAGCAGCTGTCTGGCTGCTCATCGCCAAGTCTTTGCTGCCGGTCCAGCGGCTCAACTTCAGTTCGGAATGGCGTACCACTCGCCACCGAAGCATCGCCACTAGTCCAACTGCTCCGACTAGCTCAGAGACCAATCCAAATCCAAGACACAGAGGCACGAGGCAATCGAGTTAGGATCGTCCACTTACTCAAGCTCAAACACGGCTCAACATGCTACCCATGCATACCCGTCCATAGCCCGAAGACCAACGGAGCAAGCTTACGGTAGGGCCAAGCCGGAACAAACTCTTTCAGCAGCACATCACCAGTCTCTTTCACCCACAGCCAACACATCCTGGACTCAGAAACGCCCAGCTGTCACTTAATAAGCTCAACCCGGGGCACGAACGCACATGGAACAAGCAAGTTAGGATCGTCTGCATACTCCAGCTTGAACACGACTCAACATGCTACCCTTGCGTACCCGTCCATAGCCCTAAGACCGACGGAGGAAGCTTATGGTAGGGCCAAGCCGCTAAGGTTCAAGCGCTTTCTGCCAGCACATCACCAGACCCATTTGCCCACAAGTCAACGCATCCCAGGGAACAACAAAAAGCAACAACCACTTCGCCCGCCACTCGAGCACTCCCAATCCAAGACGGAGACATGCAAAGCAAGCAAGTTAGGATCGTCCACCTACTCGAGCTCAAACACGGCCCGACATGCTACCCTTGCGTACCCGTCCATAGCCCGAAGACCGACGGAGGAAGCTTACGGTAGGGCCAAGCCGCTAACTCTTTCAGCAGGACTCACCAGACTCACAGGCCTGCAGCAAACATCACGAACCAGTTCCGAGCACAAGAGGGGCAGCTCAGAGACAGCACACCCTCAAGGAGAACGAATGCTCACCACCAAGTCTTGGCTACTCGGTCCAATGGCTCATCCCAGTTTAGAAAGGCGTCCCAATCTTCACCAAGCAAAGCCACTAGTCCAAACAGCTCCAACCTAGTTTAGAACATCGAGCCCAACATCGAGGACTTACACAGCTCGTCACCAGTCTCGCAATTCGGTCCAGGTTGACTTACGAGGAGTGGGGTCCGCTAGCAAGACCCACAACCAAAGCCACAACCAAAGTCCAAACAGCTCGACCAGTTCGGAACAGTGTAGCCAAAGGACGAGAATGATCACCACTCGTCTCGCTTACTCGGTCCAACAGCCGGTTTAGAACGGCGTACCGATCTCAAACCAAAGCCACTAGTCCAAACAGCTCGACAAGCTTAGAACGAAACGTCGTACCTAAGGCAAGGGATCCATCCTCATAAGAAGACTGGGGGATCGTCGATGCAACAGCTTACGTTTGTACCTCGCAACTCGGTCCGAAGGGTCGACTCCGGTTTAGAACGGGGATCTGCCGGCACGAAGGCAAGGGGGATCCGTCGCTCACCACCAAAGCGTCACCACCAGTCTAAACTGCTCGACCAGCCTAGAACGTCGGGGCCACAGTGCTCATCGGCCAAGTCTTCGTCACCACTGGTCCAATGGCTCAACTCCACATCAGAATGGCAGATCCAAGCCCAGGACCCAACGATTCATCATCGAAGCATCGCCACTAGTCCAATGGCTCCAACCAGCTT
>JAHWFP010153677.1:3531-26071 GCA_023313725.1 Lithobius niger | reverse complement strand
ACGAATGTTTAGCAACCTGGCCAGAACAGGCATGGCAAAACAGGCCCAAACCAGGTAGTGCTAAACATTCGCATTTTTATTTATTTGTTGTTGCTTTTTAACTTTAGATCTGTAGGTGTTCATTGACTTAGCCAATGAACTGTCATGCTTCGTCTGTATATATTTCTATGCATTTTTAACAGGGTTTTGTCTTGAAATTTCGCAGCATTATTGACTTTTGGATTACTTACACAATAAGTAAACACAAGAATTGCGGCAAGAATCGTTACTGAAGTCTTAATGAGCCTAAAAGCCTATTACACTTATCGCTCAATACTACAAAACTAACTTAACCTACTTAACCTACCAACCAGACCACCATCCACTCACAATGATAACCACTCTGACCCATCATAGCACCTCTCCCCCCCCCCCCCCCGTTACATAGCATCGGCACAAAGCCGGGTATACGTTACTTACGTCCGATATAACAATTTAATTACTGCATCACCAAAACACGACACGGAGATCGCCATTGTTTTGATGGACCGCTCAGAAATTAATGCCGACAGATGTCACTTTTCGATTTCGACTCGCATCCGATTGAGATAGCTGTATTGACTATGAGGAGCTCAAGCGTCTGACGGCCTTATCTGGCCGGCAGTGTAGTGGCCAGCTAAGGCCGTCAGACGTTTGAGCTCCTCACAGTCAACACAACTATCTCAATCGGCTGCGAGAGGATATCGAAGAGATCCGTCTGTCGGCATTAATTTCTGCGGGTTCCAGCAAAACAATGGCGACCTCTGTGTCGTGTTTTGGTGATGCAATAATTAAATTGTTATATCAGACGTACGTAACGTATTCTTACCGCAATTGTTGTGTTTAGTTATTGTGTAAGTGATCCAAAAGTCAAACATGCATGTCAAAATGGATGTAATTGCCCTTTAAGAAATCCGCTCTTACAGCATTCGGCTTGACTAAAGAGAGCGTTGTGGGTGCCGCTGAAGCACCGGACCACAGGCCGGAAATGACGTCATGGCCACGGGAAAAATAAAACAAGGTACTATATTAAATAAAAAAAAAATTGATTAAAAAAAAACAACAATATTTTTTGCAAGACTGGAGGAGGGAGGGGGGGGGGGGAGCCACCAATAAATCTAAGCACCAGGCCTCGACGAGGCTTAACCCGGTGCTGACCCTAAAGAAGGTTTTTTTAGCCCCAAATTCTTTTAAATCCATTCGATCCTTGACTGAACTCAAACTTGGTATGAGGTCCTTCAACTCAAATTATTGTCTAGCCACGGCAGTGTTCGACGACCAGATGTTGATTTGGGATTAAAGAATGTTGTTCACTCGTGAATAATGAAGCCACGCACACATTCTCTTCTTCAACGTGTTTTTGTCAACATCTGTCAGGTAGAGATGGGAAAAAAGGTGTGATCGTCGCTATTGATTGTGATATTATTTTCCCTCCCACCAGTTTTTTTTCCCTATGAAGAACATAGCATCCATTTTTTTTTTTCATAAGCGACGCGTTGATTGAGCTCTCACCTGAAATTTTCTTCACTTCTCGTAATTGAAATCACACGTGGGGCGGATTTCCATGCAACGCCTCCTGCTGGTGGCTGTCTCCTTTCTTCCGATTTTGTTCACGGACGAAATCACTCGGGGGTTGGGGGGAACTGCACAACTCTGTTCGATTCTACATCGAGTAATTCGCCGCACGTGTTGCTTTACTACAGACGGTGCACTAGCAGCACACGATCCAAAGAAATTAACGAAAAAGTTGTCAGAATAGAAAATAAAAAGAAAGAAAAAAAAAATATTCGCCTGCTTTTCACGTATCTGGAGCTTGTGTCGAACCATACCTGAGTGAAAAATCGAACACAATTTTTTGAATTTTCTTTATTCCGAATCAGCAAAAGGACTCCGTTTGCAAATGGGTTTCTGAAAATCGACGGCGGGTGCAGATGGTAAATCGGTTTTAATCCCTACGCCTCCTCCCGGCCCCCCCCCCCCCCGCCGCGGGGGGGGGTGGAGGGTAAATCGAAAAAGTGACGGATATTAACCAACCTCCGTCGTTGCCATGGTGCAGAACCGTGTTCGAACCGAGGGGTACGACCAGGGTAGAAGAATATGTAGGTAGTAACGCTCTTTCTCTGACAACGATGAACACTTTGGGTGAAAGAACTACCTGCTTTCAGCTATTTACCGCCAGAAGGCGCTGTCGTGAAGTAACGGAAACGCAAAGCATCATGGGGATCAAAACTATTTAGCGTCACTAAAACAAATTAATCACGATAATAATGCAAAATATCGGCTTAAAATATATCATAATAATTCAGATTAGGACATTAAAATAATTTTAAGAAAGATCAGAACTGTCTGATCAAGTTTTATTTTTAAAATCCAATATTCAACTGTAAAACGGGTAGTCGTTGCGAGTGGTGCTAAGTATAACACACGGTTTTTTTTGTGTTCCGAGAAGGTTCAAGTTCGGCCGTTTAGGAGAAGCTTCATTCGTGGTTTACGTTTATTGTAAACGAACTGCATACAGTTTGAATCGAACACAGAATAAGTTCTTCAACTTCGAATGTTGTCCACGCTCGAGTATGAGGGATGTTTTTAAAGTCAGCGGCTTGCGACTCGCTTGCAAGCGGAAACGCTGCCTGTTTGTTATTTCAATGAGAAAGCGTTCCCCGCGGCCAGGCGACTGGCAAGCCGCTGACTTTAAAAACATCCCTATTTTGTCTGTTTCCGCAGATATTGTCGCTATTACAATGGTTGCCATGGCAACGATGCCGCCATTTTTATTTCAAGTTTCGTTTTCTACGCCGGACCAGACAAGTGCTGCCTTCTGGTGCCGTTGGTGGAAGCAGGTCTTTCTTTTCCCCACGTTCTCAGACAAGCGCCACTCCCTACTAATCTACCCTGGGCACAGCCACCGTGCCCTGGGTCAGAGAAACCCGGAAATAGCGTTTGGTTGCCTGACAACCTTGGGCTGATCGTTAGCGACCCATGGGTCCATTTCAGACCTGTGTGCTCTTGAACCAAATGTTTTATTTTTATTATTATTATAGCGAACGAGATTGGCAAATCCGAAATCACTAAATTAGAGTTGTGGATTTGCATTGCATTTGCAGATTTTCATACTTTTCACGGATTTGCTCAGATTTGCAGGGATTTGCGTGGATTTGAAAGATATGTACGGGTTAGAAGATTTGCGCAATTGAAAGATTTGTTCGAATTTGCAAGATTTCGCTTGGATTTGCGGATTTCATGAAGATTTGCAGTAATTTGTGTGGATTTGCAAACTTTGCCAGATTTGCAAGCAAGTTTTGAAAATTTCGTGTTGATTTGCAATGATTTGCAGGATTTGCACAAATTTGTAGATTTGCAAATCAAAAATCAGAGAGCGTGCGAGATTTCAGCCCTTGTTGGACCCCTGTTCGAACTGGAAGGCAGGAAACTTCACGTGTGCGTTTTTTGTTCAAAAATTTATAGATCAGTGGTACCTATACGAGCGCTAAGGTCCGTCCCGGCAGCAAATAATTTTTTTTACACGGGCCCTCTGGATCACAGGCGTCTTCGGATCTCCGGCGTCATTCGGATCACGTAACCTCGCTCCCAGAAGTTCTCTGCTCTCACACTAGCTGGCAAATCAAACATGGCGGAAAACGGCACCGATTCAAATGAGCTCAAGTGAGCAGCTACCAGTATTCAGAGCTAATTCGCACATTTTTCAACAATGAATCGACTTCTCATTGCGAGCGTTCACGAGAAGATGAACTTGAAGACGTTTCTCCGGCTTCCTGCATTACGGTTAGTAGGCAAACCCGCGTGAACGCTCGTTCAAATGAGTACGGTAGTTGATCTGAGGTTGTTCAAAAACATGTTAACACCTATGAACGATCGAGCAAAATATTACATATTACGATAAAGTCGATTCATTGATAAAAAATGTGCGAATTAGCTCCGAATACTGGTTGCTATTCACTTGGGCCAAGGATGCTTCTATATGTATTTCGTATGGTTTGGCAGTGCTATATTACGAGCTTGGGGCAGGGATCTAGACTTTGGCAACGATCGAGCACATCCACGTATTTGCATTGAATTCATGGGAATGATGTGATACGATCTCGTTTCGAGACGTTGTTATGATACGCAAAACAAATAAAATAATTTTAACATTGAAGATAGATAATTTATGGTTCCTCTCATAACATAGTATGAAGTGAGAAAATGTTAACTCCAGTAGAAATATTTAAAAAAACCAGGTTCGCAACACAACGCATCATTCACATTCTCGCCTACTGGTTGCTAGGCAACAACAAGTAACGCAGGCAAGCCATCCAAATTCAGCTGCCCAACAGCCAAACAAACAAAATAGTTGTGAAATACTGAATTAACACGTTTCATTTTTTTTAATTAGTATAAAATAAAGTAATAAGACGAGTGTTTGTTTCAGCCCCACTTGTGTTTGAAATAAACCACATAACTCACACGAAAAACTGTTGGACCACACCAACCGACGCCAAGGTTAAATAGACAGAAGCGTCTCGTAATTTCGGCAGTTCTAATCACAGGGGCTCGTCACAAAAAGCTTGTTTTGAGGCTACCCCCTCTGGTTCTATTACTTTCCACAATCAAAGCATGGCGAGGCGAAAACTGGTTGTAGTTAAATTAACACGTGGCCCCTTGAAGCTTGTGTAAATCTTGGATTAGCGAAACAAAACGTAGTTAATACATTGACAGTGACGCGTGCATGCATTTTAATGCGACCGCTTGTTTGTTGACATACTCAAAATTAACCGGTGCAAAGTTAGGCTCCAAATCAACATCGTTTTTTGTCAACTCCCGATTATTTCGTGAAATACATTGCAAATACCGTTCCAATGGTGGAATTAATCTTGCTTTGGCTCACTTAAATCGGCGCCGTTTTCCACCATATGATTTGTAAGCTGGTGTGAGGGAAGAGAACTTCTGGGAGTGAGGTTATGTGATCCGAATGACGCCAGAGATCCGAAGACGCCTGGGATCTGGAATGTCCGTGTAAAAAAAGTTATTTGCCGTCCGGACGAAATGCGCGACCACTATATCGACTGAGAAATTAGACAAACTGGATATGTTATTTAACCGTCTCAATTATAATTTTTTAAAGCAAGTGTCTTACAATTTTAGTTCGGCGATCAATTGGCGGAAATCCTTTTCATTTTTACAGAATTTGATTTAGGAAACTCCGACTGGAAGTAAATTAATTATTGATGAATGTACTTTTTCTGATCCGGTTTAACTAATGCTTTGTGCTTTACATTTAATGCGAACAAACAGTCTACAGAGTGATCACGAGGTGTGCTGGGTCTGGGCCAAAGTGTCCGAGAACGCATGATTTACGGGTGTGTGAATCATTGATAAGTCATTAAATCGCTATAAATTCTAAGCAAATCAGTATATCGAGAGAACCGCTGTCAGTCGTGTAAATCATCCTAGTTAAGAAAGTCAGTAACTCATCTGTAAGTAATAGCAAGAATTTATAGGGTTTGGTAATTTGGTAAATTCTTGGTAATAGTAAAGCTGTAAATCAAATGCAAGTGGAAGGCGATCGCGTTAGTTTTGGTATGATCGTTTGGTTTGAAAATGAATTGCAAATCAAAAGTAAACCTGTAAATCAGTGCAAATCGTAAAATCAGGCGCAAATCTGTAAATCAATCATAAATCACCTTAAATCAGGAAATTAGTATAAATCAGTTAGTTAATCACTCGTAAATCACCATAAATAAAAAAATAAATCAAAGGAAAATCAGTAAATCAGGGCAAGTCAATAAATCAAAGCCATATAAATCAGTAAATCAAGCAAACTGTCAAGCCTTTGTCAGGCTCCTCGGGCTGGCCCCGAATATCACAGATCTGGCCTATTCGGGACCAAAATTGAGTTTTATTGACCGAGAGGGCAAAGCGATGTGGTTTCCCCGTCGCTCCGTGTGTTGATTTCCTGTCTGCTGCAGTTGACAGTGTCACACGGATTTTCACACAACTGCAGACAAGTTTGGCGAAATACAGCCGGATTACTATTATCCACAGGCTTTGTCCCATGTTCCTCTTAAACTGTGAGACATGAATATGCGACGAAATTTGTATGTATTATTATTTAGCCATGCCAATTTTTAATTTATTAAATTGCATCTCGAAGCCTAAAAGAGAAACTTAGACGAGTTACATCTAGCCTATAGCAGAAAATACATTGCTAATTAAACATATTTTTACAGTTAGGAACGAACGAATGTACCCAATAAAAAAAAAATCTAATTTTAAAGCTTAGACAAGATCATAGGCATACACAGATGATTTGTATCGCTCAACCGTAATTACAATGAAGTTCTAAGGCTTAACAAACGTTACTCAATGTGTGCAAAAATTGATGCATCTTAAACAGACGGTGTAACCTTATGTACGTTCACAGTCCTATGAAAGGTGTGATATCCACCCAAAACCAAACCTGGTAGAAAAACCCGCCAAGTTTCCAAAAACGGTCGGTCTTTGAAGGTAGTGATATCATTCCACCACGGAAAGGCCGCCAAGGTTAATCCTATTAGCCAAGTTAATAGCACCGAATAATACTTTGGACGTTGAATGAAAACTTGAAGATTGCTACCGCTAGTATGAATCTTCTAGTTTTCATTTAACTTTCGAACTATTAGTATGTGCGATTAATTTGGCTAATAGGATTAACCTTGGCGGCCTTTCCCTGGTGGAATGATATCACTACCTTCAAAGGCCGACCGTTTTTGAAAACTTGGCGGGTTTTTCTACCAGTTTTGGTTTTGGGTGGATAAGAAAGTACTAAGGCTTAATCAAAATAAAATCAGTGTCAATAGCTTAGCACACGTTATTTATTAATAAACCATTCTAATTTTTCGCTTAATTTGGGCAAAGTTGGTGGAAATTTGGACTGATAGCTGGTTAAAAATTGTTGGTATGCTATCACACATCTTAATGTTCAATGACTATTTTTTAGAGACGGAATTTCTCATCTAATGGTACTTTATTATAGCTTTTATTTGAAACCTCCACTATATCATAGCCTTTATTAAGGAATTGTTTAAAATAATTGTGTAGTTTGCAGTTTTATTACATCATGTATCTTGTAACGTTTTAATACGTCTATAGTCGAGGTATCAGAGTTACCTTGCATAAACAGAACCCAAATAAATTTATTTTGTATTCTGCGAAGTCTCTCTATCGGATTCCCTTAGCAAGTCCAAAAAATTCAGCTACATACTAGACATGACTGGTGATCAGCGCCTCAAAAAACATTTTTTTTTCATTTTACACATACCTTAGACCTGTAGAACAAAGCAAGAAATCTTCTTAATGTTTTTATTAACGAATTTATATCCGACTTAATTAATTAAACCTAGGTATTTTGCTTCTTTTTAGTATCTTAACACTAACACAAGTTGTTGAACATCTATGAAGAGTTTGGATGTCGTTCATTGTGAATAAATATTTGTTCATTCTCCATACCGGGCGACGGCTAGTTTTCCATAATCCCATAATTCCCACAATTCCATAATCGCGGTGACTGTAATCGCAACAATGTTTGTTTTCGATTCATTACTAAAAATTTGGTTTTTTTTTTCACGGGCTTCTTCAGGAGTTTTCCAGAAATAGTGTCAAAACCATGCTGTAAGTTTTGTTCCATGAAGGTTTTCTTGATATTGGTTGAAACTATAGCAGTATATTACGAGAAAAATAGAGTAATTTCGCAATTTTTTACGTATTTTACAGCATGGTTTATGTACACTAAAATCCAAAAAGGGTCGGCCTTTCAAAGCAGTGATATCATTTAATCAGGGAAAGGCCGCCAAGGTTAATCCTATTAGCCAAGTTAATCGCACATACTAATACTTCGAAAGTTAAATGAAAACTAGAAGATTCCTACTAGCGGTAGCAATCTTCAAGTTTTCATTCAACGTCCAAAGTATTATTCGGTGCTATTAACTTGGCTAATAAAATTAAGCTTGGCGGCCTTCCCCTGGTTAAATGATATCACTGCTTTGAAAGGCCGGCCCTTTTTGGAAACTTGGCGGCTTCTCTTATACCAGTTTTGGTTTTGGGTGGATATCACACCTTTCATAGGCCTGTGAATACAAAGAATCCCGTGGTCTAATCGTTACCTCTACCTTTTTTGTCTGGAGGTATTTTATATCTATAAATTTGCTCATTCATAATTTTCACATTTGCCATTGCCCAATTAGCCGTAACATCAGCCAAACGGACACGGTTTGGTTATTGTATGCCCATGTTTCACATGTTTAAGTTTGTTCAATCCCATTTTTGAGCGCACTGGCTACAAACGCTTGTCTTCGTTCGATTCGCTCACTCAATCAGCGCATCCCCCTTCAGCTGCTCCTCCCGAGGTTAATTCTAATCACGCAATGAAGCTGGATTGTTCACTCAATCACAATTAATCTCATCTACTTGGCCAATCGTCTACTTGGCGGCAATCACACAGTGTGACCATCAACTCCGCACATTACTAAGACATACTTACTTGAAAAAAATTTTTTTTTTTTTTTACTTGACTGGACCCTGTGCCCGCGATTTGCATTGTGTTTCAAATTTTCCTGGCAATGATAGATTCCCAATCTCTTTTCTGTTGCAACATCCGTAGTTTAGCTACCATGGTGTATTCAAGTAACTATACTAAAAAATTCACTGGTCACATAATATTTCACTTTTCAAATATCGCATAATATAAAACTCACTGAACGGTATCCAATCAGCAATCAAGGTTAGTTTATTTACGATGTCGTTGCTTGATTGATTGGTTTTATTAGGGCCCTGGCCCTGGCCCTGGCCCTAATAAACACTTAAACACTCAAACACTTAAATTAATAAACACAAACGGAACGTTAAATGTTTAGAGTAAGGGTCTAAAAGTCAAAACCTAGAAGGAACATGGACAAGTTTTGACAGTCAGGGTCTAGGTGTAAAATTTTGTCAGTAAGAGGCTGGTAAACATTAGGCCCTTACTACCCGGTGGTTAGCCTAGTTCTACTCTATTCAGACGGAACGTGTGTATGAACGGTTGTAGCAGGTTATTTTTGTTCTTGAATATTGTCATGGAAATTTAAAGCACAATTTTCTCGTGAAGTTTGGCATTTTGTCTTCTGCTGCTATATTATATTTCGTATAATTATGGCAGATAACCAAATTAATGCTCTCTGCTGCGAATGAATGATGTCTTGTTGCTAAATCGAAAAATAATTTTCAACATAAAACAAAGCATGAAACGTATACCTTACTACCACTGGATCATCACATGGGTCTTTGTAAGAGCATTTACAGTTTTTCGTCAAAATATTTTTATTGCTGGCCACCGGGTAGTAAGGGTCTAATGCTTACCAGCCTCTTACTGACGAAATTTTACACCTAGACCCTGACTGTCAAAGCTTGTCCGTGTTCTTTCTAGTTTTTGACTTTTAAACCCTTACTCTAAACATTTAACGTTTCGTTTTTGTTTATTAATTCGTGTTACTTTTACAATTGCTGCTAAACGGTAAAACAGTGCAGTTGACGGTCAAAGTTGAGAGTTTAACACAGACACCCTAGGCGGACCCTTACTACTACTAATAATAATAATAGATGCAAATCTTCAGTCTTCGGTCTTCAGTCTTAATCTTCAGTCTACGTATTTCAGCTGGCGTTTGCTAATTGGCATTTTTGCATAATAACAATGTTTAAAACAATGTAAAACAATCAATCTGGTCATTTAGAGCACTGTAACCACTGAACCACTTGACCAATTAGAAAAGGCTTTATGAAAAGGGCACATCTACAGAGCAATACCTGTAAAGCTGGGGCTATGAACCAGCTTTATAGGACAAATGGTTTGCCTTGTTGAGACGACAGACGAAAGTATCCCCAGAACAAGAAGTTATCCATTTGGCCCCTCTCTGTATCTCGGGTTTGGTTCGACCGAATTACACAATTTTTGGACTGAAGACAGGCCTTGAGTAGTCAAGGCTAGATTCCAAATTTGGTTTAAAATTGTTTACCTTTGACGAAGTTATAAGCTCTCAAAGTGGAGAGTTTAACACAGCGATCCTAGGTCGACCCTTACTAACACTGGTTTAAAAAGGGTTTAAAGGGTTTAACGAGCGTTAACCATTCTTGGTCATCTGCCCGAAGCCCTAAGGCCCTATGTCTATGTCTAATTGCAACTCTAGTGAATTGCAGCGGTACATAGGTATTGAAACGGCGCGCGTACATAGAACACTAAAGCGTATTATAACAGACTGTTGGATAACAATACAAACAATGGTTAAACCAATAATTTTGCATTTACGTGCTACTTCAGGTCCACGTGAAGCTGCAACCCCCATTTTCCAAAAAGGCACTCCTCCGTACTACTCTTTACCTGTGTGCTAATATTTAGATATGCAAACTTTTCCTAACGAGCTGTAGACGTTTTTTTTTTATACCCTATGAGAATTAACATGAGAGCTCTGGCCTTAGCTAGTAGTATGTAGCAGTTGCTAGCCAGTGACACAAATCAACGTTATTGAGGGCACGTTTTCTCCACAGAGGACACCTTCCCAAACTTTAATGTTGTGGTATTCTTCGTTACTGGATCCAAGACAGCTCATTGCAACGATTTCCAAAGATTTCTACCGCATGGGGAATTTACACCAGTATGCTGAAATCATGTATAAAGTCTTTACAGTTAACAGACACAGTCTGCTAGTGAGCCGCCATCTGACAACAATTACACTCTAACAATTAAACTCCAACAACAATCAATCATCTATTTGGTGGCGACAAACTAGCGTGTGTCTAGAACAGAGGAGGGCCCTACACCGAACCTTGTGGCACATCATAATTAAAAAGTAATGAAGAAAGATAATAATAAAAAAAGAAATCGAAGGCCGTGTAATATCCGGCCCATGATTTAATTAAAACTGAATTTTTAATTATAATACGGTACATGATCAAAGCTGCAGGTGTAGCCTCTGTAGACTTCCCAGACCTCAAAAAGCTAAGCTTCGGCACTGTATCTAATTAACTACAAAAATGTAGCCGCATAGAAAATTTAAGAATTACCTATTTGGAAGGAATTTGCGATATAGTTGCGGTTTCAGGTGTTATGTGTTCATCTGCAGCAAGGACGGCGGCGCGAGCGAGGTGGCCAATTATGGGGAAAAAAATGATTCAGTGAAACGGGATTTGGCGAAATGGGATTTGGCGAATTCATTTTTCGCTGAAAATTAAGACACTGATTAAAATTCGGCGGAATGGGATTTGGCGAAACAGGGCTAGACAAAACGGGCATATGTATGTACCTCTTGTGTATAAGGCCGTATTGCCATTTGGTGAGACTTAGGCAAGATGTCCAAGTTTACAGAAACATTACAGAAACACTGACTTTACAGAAACATTGACTAACTTATTTTTTCATTTTGTTCGGGGAAGGCTTGCCCTACTCACAGTCAGTGGGTTGGAATGGAGACGGGCATGGGGGAAAAATTAACTTTTGACTAATTTGATAATTCGAGAAGCGGCTACGGCAGTGATGTATCATAAAATGCTTCGGCTTCCGGGGAACCCCCACTGGGAAAGCTAGCTGCGCTTCCTCAAACCCTCTACCACGCCTTGTTTAGCCCCCTCTGAAAATGTTTTCTTGCTGCGCCACTGCCCAATATACCGCTCAGCCGCATTATTTTGTCATTTTCAACCGGCTTAACAGAAATTTCGGCTAAATTGCGACTATATAGCCACAAATTTTATTGCCACCACCGGCCAACTATAAATTCGGCTGGCTGACGGCTAATTTTCGGCTAAATCGATCAAATTGAAGCAAAGGTATCAACAACAAAACTAACTGCATAAAAAAATAACGAAATGGAAGAGGGAAGGGGACATAGGCCTAATGGATTTCTAGATGAATCACAAATGAAAAAAGAAAAAAATTTGCGAAGACCACTCAAATTAAAAATCAGAGACACATCACCGCTCATTTTTTTTTAAGTAGCCTAATGCTTCCACAGTAAATGTGTCCCGAATATTTACTTGAACCCTAAAAACGAAACCGAAAGCAACCATGCATGTTACTGACCACACAAATATATCGCACGCATAAGTTGCTGGCAAACGAATATGGTTTTAAAAACTGCAAAATTATATGGCAGTCGACAGCAGCTCACCATTTGAGACAAGTTACAACTAACTTCAGTGAATGCATTAAAACTTCAAAATTTGAGGCTGTAGCCGTATTTTTTTCCGGCGGCTGTAACATTGCTGACAACGTGTGAGTTTTTCATGTGGATCACGATTTCATTCGGTGTTAGCTTCAACCTTAGAATGAAAAGGTGGTAACGACTGTTCCAACCCCTTTAAAAAATTGAAGACTGGTTGCACATGTACGAAATATCCGCAAATAACCCAACGGGCGAGCTGTGTAGCAGAAAGAAAAAAATCTATCATTATAAATGGTGTAAAGAAAAAAGTAAAAGTTGGCAGTGAAGTGAAACTTGCAGCAGCAGTGTAAGTTGGGCACTGCCTCCGTGGTCCGAATGTGTACCTGGTGCCTTCCCTTAGTGCCCATTTGCGTTGGGGCTGCATTCTAATGTCCGATCGAAGGAGTATTGGCCCGTGGGATGGCTTGAAGGGCATTAGGGGAGAGATAGGGACCAATAAAGATAAAAGACGGGCAGGGTCTACTTTGGGAAAAAGGGACTTCCGTGGGATAAACTGCCTTTGTTGGGTCAGCGAACGGAGAGGATATAGGAAAAAGGAAATGGACGTTTCTGTTCGATGGGTACAAGTTTTGTTCAGGTCCTTCTGCACCTCGACAGAGTCGAGACTGCCCTTCCACGTGGTTGGCTAACTGGTTGGTGAACTAACTTCGGTATTTTTGTTCACTGTAATCCACGATGTTACTGTTTTTTAAGTTTTAGCAGTGTATTCCTCCTAGTCTTGGTTAAAACTCAGCACACAGTCAGCATAAAGACTGTTTATTCCTCCTTAGCTAGTAATTGTTTTAGTCATTACTGCTGCCTTCTTGTCATCCCCAGTAGTCCACAATGTTCGTTACCTTGTATTTCTTCGTTTGTTGATATTATTTACTGCTTCTTTCGTTTTTTTATTCGTCAGCTATTAATTTTTGTAGTCATTATTGCTGTTAATTTATTCTTCTTTAGCGGTTTACAATGTTTTTAGGTTTTTTTTTCATTTATTACTATTATTTACTGCTTATTTTGTTTCTTTATTTCCCAGCTATTGATTTTATTTAGCAGTCATCTTTAGCATTTCACAATGGTCGTTACCGGGTGTTTCTTTGTTTATTACTATTATTTACGAGATATTTCGTTTCTTTATTCTTCAGCTATGGACTTTGCAAGTAATTTAGTGCTGTTTACTTGTCATCTTTAGTGTGTCACAATGTTCCGATTAGTTTCCTTGGGTTTTTTCGTTTATTACTATTATTTACTGCTTTTATTTCATTCCTTTATTCTTCAGCTATTGATTTTTAGTCATTATTGCGGTTCACATGTCATCATTAGCAGTTCACAATGTTTGTTTCCCTGTGTTTCTTTGTTTATTACTATTATTGACTATTTATTTCTTTTCTTTATTCCTCAGCTGTTGATTTTGTTAAGTCATTTATTGCTGTTTGCGGATCTCATTGTTCGTTCCCCTGTGTTTCTTCTTTATTCCACAGCTATTGAGTTTTTGCTATTATGTCGGCTCACTTGTCATCTTTAGCAGTTCACAATGTTCGTTGATTTCTGATTCTTTGTTTATTAAAGTTATTTACTGCTAATTTCATTTCTTTATTCCTCAGCTATTGATTTTTTTCAGTCGTTCTTGCCGTTCACTTGTCATCTTTAGCAATTCACAATGTTCGTTCCCTTGTCATTCTAAAATTACTATTATTTACTGCTCACTCCATTCCTCAGCTAGTTAGCTGATGCTGGATACCATTATTTAAAATATATTTTAAAGTCTTCTTCACTCCTTCGGGTAATCTTCCTTTTTTCCAATTCTCTCCTTCCCATCAGTCCGAACTGCTTCACCAAGATGGACCAAGATAGAATAAGGAAGACTTTCCAGACTTCGAAATTCAATTTTCGCCCAAGGAAAAATAAAAAGTATGAGAAACGAAAAAGAGCAGCCAGTGAAAATAAATGAATAAAAGAATAAAATAAAAGCGCAGCTTTTTAGAACCGAATTTCTCGGCCTTGGTTCGAAATGGCACTATGAAAATTTCTCGTATCCTTGAGACGGTTATTGTTTGGTAAGGGACAGGTCGTGTCTCTTCTTATTATCGGTAGCGACACATAAAGAGATGAAATACAGAATCTGATCGATAAAATCAGCTGACAAAAACATTGAGTCGTGAGCTAGCTCTGCCAGGATCAGACTTGTTATCGATTAATGCAGATTCGTTCTGATCGACTTGGTAACGAATTAGGAGTAACCTTGAATGTCCGAATTTAGACTGCACTCGGTTATAAACTGCAAACGATGAGATCTGAAATAGAACTGGTTGATTGGGGTTTGCTGAAATCAATCTGTTGTAAGAATAGTTTAGTGATGAAACCTATAGGCTATAGTTTTTCCCAACCTACCCAATACATATTTTATTGTCTGTAATTATAGCCAGTTGGGCGAGGTTTCCTGCTTTCATGCGTTGCCCCTTCCCTTTTCGGAAAATGCCCAATTTATGTAAAAAGAAAATGGCTTTTGTGCCGACATTTGCTGGTGCGGCAGTGCCTGAAAAAGGGCCTGAAGACCTAAAATAGGCCTGAAAAGGTGAAAAACTGAAAAAGACGGGCAAAAAAGGCTAAGAAAGGGTAATAAACAGTCCCCAACCTGTCGAACTTCGTATTAATATGTCATTGTCTAGAAATATAGGCAGTTGAGTGAAGTTTCCTGCTATCAGGGCTGTAGCCAGGATTTTACTTTACCCACAGCATAACTCGATAGAGAGTCTGGGATAGCGCTGTAAGCTCCCCCAGTGAGGTACGGGACAGAGTCTGGAAGCTGAAGCATTTTACTGCACTTTAGTGCCCTATGTGGCTACTGAAAGTCACGTTTCCTTTTTTTTTTTAAAGCTTGTTATTTTTTCTTTGCATATGTCAAGGTTTTTTCCCCCCTTAAACTTAGCTACGCCACAAGATAGCTGATAATCAGATTATCGGTAGGCCTATAGCCCTAATTATGCTGATGGGAGAAAATGTACTTTTTGCTCTCCTCCCTCCCGACAAAAAAAAAAAAAATTTTTTCTTGTGGAATTTATTCACAGATAGGGACTCCAAAAAGTATGTGTAAAAATGTCAACGTGAACCCTTTTCTGATAATAATAGTACAATAATAAAATTTGTTGCTATAGCAACGGGTCTGGCAAGGACTGGGGAGTCACTAACAGCCAGCCACAATTACATTTAAATACAATGAACATAATAAGGCCAAGTAATGATGATGGTAAGAGGTTTGGGGACACGAATGCCTTACCACCAAGGTTAGACCTGCCAGGGACTCAAAGGCCCCCGATGGCATCGCCAAACGTGCAGGACGTGGGAAGGGTGTGAAAAGTGCTAAAAGCCCAAAATGATGCTGCACAATAGAAAGTATAAACAGTGCTAAAAATTGTATGCTGGTGAACACTAAAAAATATATATAAAATATATATATAAATAAAGAAAAAGGGGCAACCCAAGAGGGTCTACGCCAGGTGCGAGGGAAAAAATGGGCGTTTGCTGGTGAGAAAAAAAACCCATTAGGTGTCCGGGAGTACAGGACGTTTAAAAAAAAACGTGAAGTGGTTCCTCATCCAGCAACCTACGAAAGGTCGAAACCGACAGTGCAGACACAGTCTTAGTGTGTCGGAAAATTCTTCAGTATAGAAGAAAACCCTCTTGCCAAAGTTATCTTTTGGAGTACGTGAAACTGTAAAATTATTAATTCTCCAACCGACTCACTCGATGCAGTCATCTGTAGACTGAACTACGCATGAGACGTTGTGTCGCCCCCTGTAATGAAACCTGAAAAGTACACTAAAAATGTCTTGCCTGCTATCACGTATTGCCCATGCCCTTTTCGGAAAATGCCTTTTAAAAGAAGGCCTTTTTATAATGCCTGAAAAAAAATGGCCTTTTTGTGCCGATATTTGCTGGAGCGGCAGTGCCTGAGGAAGGGCCTAATTAGTGATCGTCCACACTGTGAAGGCAGTTCTCCAGATGGGAGATTCGGTTTGTGAGGGAAACGACCCCAAAACTTCTGGAATTCATAAAAAAGTTTGAAGATTCTTATCAATACGAAAATACCTCAATTTCAGCACGGGCACAAAATTTCATTTAAGATCGACGATCCGTTTTTGATTTTGCCCTCTCATCCGTCTGTAAGTGGCTCTTGGCCGTTGGCAGATAGAGACATCTATGGCATCGGCATCATTAATCTCACGTTTTATCGTGTAGGAATGGATAGGATGCTGTCGTACCGTGCCGCCGATTGTCATACCACTGCTTCCTAATATGTTATATGGCTTGACATTAAGATTCGATGCATCATCCACAGCCTAAAGTTCGACCACCAGTCGCACTGCGAGCACACCACAAAGAGAGCTGTTCTATAGCATGTGTACTGAACGGTGAACGGTACTCGTTACGCGTGATAAAATCACTGCATTGACACAAAATTATTAACGTTTAACAACAATGGCTTTATGGTATACGTATACCTCTTTGTCCGCTAGACCGACAAAACAAACCCTCCTGAAGTTTTATTTCATGAATTTCAAACAGAAGAAGAACCAAGGTATAAAGAGTATGTCTCAGTAGTCCTGAACCAGGTAGGCCTATGTGGAAAAGGCATATAAGGTGTACAAATCAGCCAACTATGAGCAAAATTTACACCTAATGGGAGTAGCAAATATCTTCCACAATAGGCGTTCGCTGTCAGTAACACCAGTACGTTACTGTATCATATCTACCACGTTCCAAGACGCAACATAGATGTAGTATAGGCCTATAGGCCTAGGTTCAGGACTTTTGAGACATGCTGTATATTGCGCTATCGACGCCATTTTCTATTCTCATTAAAAATGTATTAAACGATCGACGGTGCCGGTACCACGGTTAGTACGCCGGTTCTTGGTTTTTCCGGTGCTTGTGAATGAGGCGCTATCTGGTAATGTAGGGCTGTCGTGCCAACACCCGATTTTTAAGTAACAAATTTTATTGATAAATGTGTCTTGTTGATATAGTTTTAATGAAAAAAATCCCCCCCAACCCCTGATTTAAGCTTAATGCATGTTTCCCGACATATTTGATTTTTAAAGAACCGTCTTCTAAAATTTGCAGCTAACATGCTATCCAAGTAGAAATGCAAATAAACACAAACACCAGTTAACTGGTATACACACCACTTTTGTGTATTGTGTATTGTTTATAATTCCAATTTTTCCATTGTTGCATCTTAATTGATTGTTGCACTGCTCTGAGCCCTACAACCAGGAGTGGTTACGCTCGTTAAACCATTTGAAACCCTTTGAAGCCCTACAACACAACGATTGAATGAACTATTGTTATAATTCTACCGCCTTTATTCCACAGAATAAATCCAATTCTTTTTTCTTTTTAAAAGAATACCAGTATTTTAACAATGCACGGTATGTGGTACACCGTGAGAACCGATTTACCATCCAACACTAATTTAAACACTGCTTTAAAAAAGGTGTGCAGCATGATTTTACTTTTTAACTTTTTAAAAGTGTTGTCTTCTTATTTTTTTCGTAGTAAATAGTATGTTATGTTTAATTAAATCATTAAAAAAGGTGTACACTCTCAGTCCACCACGATTTTTCTTCTATCTGAAAATGTACATTGTTACCACAGACACTTTGAAGATAGTTGAAGGTTCCAATTTCACCCTATTACTACACCGTCATATTATGTACTAAGAAACCGACTTCAGAACTGACTTTTATGCAAGACCTTCAGGCCACAAACGCATCCGAACTTTGAAGTCGATTATCTCAGAATGAAGTATGTGTCAGTTAGAACCTTGTTATACTGAGGTCACGAAATATACAATTCCGTAAGTAAACAAATAAATAAAAAAATGTATAAATAAATAAAAATGAACAAATTGAGTTTTATTTGGGGTTTTGAAATAACAACAACGTTAGGCTCTTGTACCGATGATGATTATGTCAGATGAAAAATAAGACTAGATAGAAATCAGAATCTAATTTTCTGTTCACAGGAAGGCTATGGCTTTAATACGAAACGGAATGGAAATGAAAACAGATAATTTTTATACAGGCGAATCGTGTCTCATGATTTTGAATATTATTCTCCTTATTAAGACGCACTATAAATTCTACCAACACTAATTACTTTTTTTTTTCATTCATTGCAAGGTCTTCAATAAATTATTTGCTTACGCCAAAAGGCAATTTGAAATGGAAAAATAAAACGGTATTGAAAGTTCGATTGAGAAAAAAAAATGTACTGTTGTCACATGGTTGCTATTATTAAAATGAAGGCATTTTGTCGAATAGGTTATAAAAGGTCTCTCCGTGTGCTAAACAAAGTAATAGCATAATAACATAACATAAAAATGTTGGAATTTGGCAGTTTCCACGAAATAAAATCCTCGATGGCAGCATATGGAAGATAGGACAGGCATCATCTGCTTATGTCTCTATGGCGTTATGTATAACAGAAAAGGTTACTGAAGTTACTGTGAGTAGTTTTTAGAAAGATTTTCAGCGAAGTTGAAAATGTGGATGCAAAAATGAGATATTTTTTCATACGGCACTTTAATTGAACTCAGAAAAAACCTTGCAATCCACATTATTTTTATATACACCGTTTGGGCGTGTTAGGGTTAGCACTGTAAGTGAACTCAGGAAAACCTTACAAGCCACACTTTTTTCATTCACCGTTTGAGCTTGTTAGGGGTTAGCACTCTACGTTCATACAGCACTGTAAGTGAACTCGGGAAAACCTTACAATCCTCAATTTTTTTTCTATTCACTGTTTGGGCATGTTAGGGGTTAGCACTCTACGTCCATATACGGCACTGTAAGTGAACTCAGGAAAAACCTTACAATCCACACTTTTTTCTATTCATCGTTTGGGCGTGTTAGGGGTTAGCACTCTACGTTCATATACAGCACTGTATGTGAACTCAGGAAAAACCTTGCAATCCACACTTTTTTCTATTCACCGTTTGAGCTTGTTAGGGGTTAGCACTCTTAAGTTCATACAGCACTGTAAGTGAACTCAGGAAAAAACATGCAATCCACACTTTTTTCTATTCATTGTTTGGGCATTTTAGGGGTTAGCACTCTAAGTTCATACAGCACTGTAAGTGAACTCGAGAAAATCCTTACAATCCACACTTTTTTCTATTCACCGTTTGAGCGTGTTAGGGGTTAGCACTCTTATAAGTTCATACAGCACTCTAAGTGAACTCAGGAACAACCATGCAATCCACAATTTTTCTATTCACCATTTGGGCTTGTTAAGGGTTAGCGCTCTTAAGTTCATACAGCACTGCATAAGTGAACCCAGGAAAAACCTTGTGATCCACACTTTTTTCTCTTCATCGTTTGGGCGTGTTAGGGGTTAGCACTATAAGTGAACTGGGGAAAAACCTTGTAATCCACAATATTTTCTATTTACCATTTGGACTTGCTAGGCGTTAGCAGTCTAAGTTTATACAGCACTGTAAGAGAACCCGGGAAAAACCTAAGTGTCATCCACACTTTTTTTATTTATTGTTTGGGCTTACGTTCACGCAGCACTGTAAGTGAACTCAGGAAAAACCTTGCGATCCACGCTTTCTTCTATTCATCGTGAGGGCGTGTTAGGGGTTAGCACTCTAAATCATACAGTATGGCATGTGAACTAAGAAAACTCTTGTGATTTACCTTTTCTTGGGGGAGTATTAGGATAGGGTTAAAACCTTGTTGTAACAACCAGACTTGCTTCATCTAAATGTATTGCGTGACTGTAATGTATTTCAGATTTGCTGCTCAATTTGTGAAATTAGCCAAACCAGCTTTACGATTAGGTTTTGATCGATTAATAAAAAAAAAAAAAGCCATTCTACAATCAACCCAAGCAAAGTGAAAGCCATTGTGAGTTGTGGTCTGTAAGTTAAAATGCAGGCATGCAAGTAATACCAGCATAGCAACAAACTTACCAAGACTCCCATGGCCTCGATCCTATCTCTCAATCATCAGGACTGCTGGAGATTAATTCAATTTTTCGTCTCTTTACTGTTGTCACAGCAACCGCGCAAATAAAATAGAAATTTGCGAGCAACAAAGAGCCGTCTGCACTGGAAAATCCAGTGAAAATCGGACTGAGCTACTTAAAGTGGCTATTGTGATCGGATAAACATATTCATATTACCACGAAGAATAGGAATGCCTGTTACCTATTCTTCGTGGTAATATGAATCTGTTTGTCCGTATATTATGGTTGCAATATCCACTTTCAAAAACTCAGTGGCTAAACTACCAAAATTGATTTCTGTTCAATTTTAATTAACTTTGCTCGTAGACGTTCCGGTTAAATTTTCCTTTCGTTGCTGTGACGTGAAAACATGAATACCAGTAAAACTTCCGTTTATTTTACCTTGTTTAAATTTCACTGTAAATGAATAATTAAGTAAACTCTTGAGTTTTTTTTTTCGGTGCAATTTACAAAGAAAATCGTAAAAGCGACAAACACACACACCGCAAGAGAAGATGCACGCTTGTGAAATGTTGATCACAAAAAAAGCAAACAAATTAAAAACACCTTGAAAAAATATTTCCAACATTCAAAGACAGTGTTTCCCGTGCCCTGAGGGATGATTTTAAAATATATATAACTCTAAAAAACATTAAAATAAAATTGGAAAGACAACAGAGATAAAATGCAAGAATGATTAAAAGAAAACATGAATAGCACAATCATACTTTGCTGAAAGAATCAAAGAACAAAGTATTATTTTTTAGACATGTTAAGGCATGATGTGGCACATTCTTGTTAAGCTAGTTAGCTAGTTAGCAAGCTCAAGGAACCGCTTGAAAAAAAATGTTTTAAACTATGAATTCACTAATGCTTTTCATGCCTGTGGGAAATTTTAAAATTTACTACCGTGATTTGTGAAGTTTTCTCTTCGCAAATACAGGTTGTATACAACGTATAAACTGAATTCGTCTTTGTGTGGCAATCAGTAACTTGGCGAGTTGAAAAGTAAGCACCGTTTTTACGAAAATTAATTATTTTAGTTCTCTAAACCTACTGCAGATGGTGGATTTACAATTGCTGTTGAAAGATGGAAAAGCATGCGTTGATTCTTGAATATAATCTTTCTAACGATTTGGTTTTTCTATAGCCTAATGGCCGGATTAACGACATTCGTGTAAGTGCCATCACGACACAAGTACTGAAAATTGCATAGTAGAAGAATGGACCATGCCAAAATAAAGATTTTAAACTAATGCTATAGTACAAATTTTATAATGAAGAATATTTTGCGCAGAAGAGCACGCAGACGATTTAATTTAGCATTTCCAAAGGGTTTCAAAGGGTTTAACGAGCGTTAACCACTCCGTTAGCATTTCCATATTATCCAGAAACACTCAACTCAAAAGATATTGTTGCAAAAGACATTGTTGCAACAGGGAACACCTATGAACACCTATTGCGGGTCAGTTGTGCTAGGGCTAGGGGCTACTTTAAATGTAGTTGTAAGGTGCTCTGTAATGTGAATAATGTGTGAATAATGTGAGTGTATGATAGGACAGATGGCCTGTGAAGGCTAACGTCCTGTAAATAAACCTAAACCCTATGAACACCTATGGGCTGGATTGATACTTGGGTGGGTGACCGCCTGGGAATCTGGCTGTTGCAGACATAGGGCCTTAGGGCTTCGGGCAGATGACCAGGAGTGGTTAACGCTCGTTAAACCCTTTAACCTACGAACACCTGTCTGCGACCTTGCACTGCTGGAAACACCAGTTCTCGTCAGATCCTCGAAGTTAAGCAGCATTGGGCTGGATTGATACTTAGGTGGGTGACCGCCTGGGAATCTGGCTGTTGCAGATATAGGGCCTTAGGGCTTCGGGCAGATGACCAGGAGTGGTTAACGGCCGTTAAACCCTTTGAAACCCTTTGAACCTGTGAAGGGACATTTTAGTAAATAAAGAAGAAATCACAAGGTAAAGGGTAAACAAAGCAAGCAGTCAGGATTAAAGACTGGCCTTGTGAGGATTTTAGTATTTCCTAGGAACAGTTCTTCTTAGAGAGAAATGAAGAAAATCATTAAAAAAAAACACTGAGCTGAGTTTATTACTGACCTTTTTTATTTACATTGTACTAAAGTTAGGATTGTTATTAACAATTTTGTTTTCTACAGGGTGGCGCAAAAGTCCCAGAACAACCTCACAACTTTTTAAGGGGTTGAAAGAAGAAAGTGAACCCGTGGCAATGTAGGTTTGGTTAAAGGATCTACCTTTTTGTACAACCGGCATTAGACCTGCCCCCGTGGG
>JAHWFP010153671.1:8151-26135 GCA_023313725.1 Lithobius niger | reverse complement strand
CAGTGACTCTCAGTATAAGGCGAAGACACTCGGTATAATGATGTTCGATTGCTCTAGTAGCTTACTGTAAACGCATAATGTTAATTGTACCGGCAAAATAAACAAACCTGCAGGAATATGAACACAGTCGGTGTTTAGATTTGTCAGCATTTCTTTAACTTCATTAGACATGTGAGGACCATAGTAGTGGTAAAATACGATATTCGGTTACACATATATACCCCCACTTCCGGTCACGTGATAAAAGTGGGGGTAATGATGCACTGCCGGTCATCTGTTTAAAGTGGGGTTCCATTTTTCGTCAATCTGGAGGACGGTGAAAAAGTGTATTTTACTATCTGTTTTCCAGCTTTCATCGATGTGGAGGACGGTGGGAAAGTACGTTTTGCTTCCTCCTATGATGTCACTTCCGGTCACGTGATCAAAGTGGGGGTAATGATGCACTTCAGATCACATGATGAAAAGTAGGGTCGTCACTTCCTGTTTTTTGTCAATCTGGAGGAAGGTGGTTTTTGTTACCTTTTTTTCGTTTTTTTCTTTGTTATTTTGGAGAGGATGCCTTTTTCTACCTTTTTTAGGTCACAAACATACATATCCCCAATCACGAGATCAAAACGGGGGTGTCACTTCCAGTGGGTAATTAAAAGTGGGGGTATCATTTCCAGTTTTTCATCGATCTGAAGGATGGTAGGAAAGTGCCATTTGCTACCCTTTTTTCGTTTTCATCGATCTGGAGGATGGTGGGAAAGTGCCTCTCTGTAATTTTATTCATTTTCATCGATCTGGAGGATGGTGGGAAAGTGTCTTTCAGTACCTTTTTCATTATTAAAAATAAATAACAAAAAAAAGAAAAGGCATGGATTCCAGTTCAATAATTTTAACGAGAATAGGTGACGAACTGAGCTGCAATTTAAAAACGCCCATATACCTAGACCCTAAAAAAGAGTATGAAATGGCGCTAGTCTCCTTGGATACGTTCTACAGTATTTTCAACGTGCACGCTGACAATAACGAATTTTTGTACACCATCGATGGTGGAGCGAATTGGACCGAGGTGCGAGTTGTTCCCAGCGCTTACGAAATTTCGGACTTGAATAATTTTATACTGTCTACTTTGGAAGGAAGTGGTCACAAAAAAAAGGCCATAGTTTTAGAACCGAATCACAATACTTTAGAAACAAATTTGGTTATAAATAATCCGCTCTACGGCGTTTCGTTTCTGGGAGATAATAATTTAGGAACTGTTCTAGGATTCCTTCAGGGAACTTATACTAAAACTCAGCAAGGTCAAAAATCCGTGGATATAATGGGGCTCAATACAATTCTCGTTCATACCAACATAATCGGGTCTTCCTACGTGAATGACGACACTCAACCTTGCATATACGCTTTTTATCCGGGAGTGCCACCGGGTTATAAGATGATAATTTCCCCTCAAAATTTAATTTACCTTCCCGTAACTACCGACAAGATTCGTAATATTCGTATTTGGTTAACTTCTCAAGATAATGAAATTATAAATTTAAACGGGGAAAACCCTTACCATCAGACTTCATCTGAGGTCTAAAAAATAATTTTGTACGTAATAAAAAAAGAATGTTAGTATTCAAAAGAAAAAAAAGAATAATTGGAAAGGATTCGTCGTAGATAATAATCGATTAAGGGCAAAAAACGCAGCATTTATTAAATTTATAACGAGAGCGAGAAGATGAGTTTAACGGAACATTATCTCGATATAAACGAATCTTTACAACAAGATTCTTCCGTGGAGAGCTACTCATTTCACGAATATAATCCGATAGTAGGAACCAATCTAAATGACGTCAATTCGGAAATTAGAATCGTAATCGAAAACCAGGATTTGTTCCTACACGTCGCGAATAGTTATCTTCTGATTAAAGGCAGGTTACTGAATGCCGACGGTTCTAATTTTGCCGATGCGGACGTAGTGTCTCTCATCAATAATGGTTCCATGTACCTGTTTTCCAGCATTAAATATCACTTGAGGGATAAGCTAGTGGACGAGTTAAATTACCCCGGTTATGGGACTCTCATGAAAGGTCTCCTTACGTCTCCGATCAAGTGTCGTTGCTGGGGAACAGCTGGGCATTAGATGCGGCAGAATCTTCCGCGGCCAGTTTGAACGATAACATCGGATTCAAATTACGGCATTCCATCATCGTGAAGGAAACGACTCCTAAAGGAAGCTTCTCGTTCGCCATTCCTTTAAAACACTGCATGGGATTTTTCGAAAATTATGACAAGGTGCTGTACGATGCCAAGCATGTCCTAACGTTGTCTAGGGCGAGCAATGACGACGCTGTATTCAGGGCAGCTGCAACAGCCGTTGGGAGGAAAGTCGAATTGAGTAGCGTTTCGTGGCACGTACCGCTCGTAACCACATCCAACGAGCAAAAACTTAGGCTTTTTAGTTACATAGAAGGTGGGATGAACGTGGACTTGGGTTTTAGGCACTGGCATTACGATAGTTGCGAACTTCCTCAGACCACTAGTTTCACATGGCGCGTGCTTACTACTTCGGCCGTCGAAAAACCAAGGTGGGTTATTCTAGCTCTTCAGACTGATAGAAAAGATGCGCAAACTAAAAATCCAGCCGTATTCGAGCACTGCAGTCTTCAAGACGTTCACGTAACTTTAAATTCCGAACGTTACCCATTCTTGGACTTGAACGTAAATTACGCTACTGGAGAATACTCGATCCTGTATAGAATGGCTCAAGAGTTTAGACGCGCTTTGCACAATGTCAGGGACTTGTGTATCGATTCGGTGCATTTTAAAAAGACGTATCCTCTAGTGGTTTTGGACTGTTCCAAGCAATTGGAGAGATTTCAGTCCGGCATAGTCGACGTACATGTAAAGTTGAAATTTAACGCCGCAGTTCCAGCTAACACGACGTGCCACGCGCTGTTGATCGGTGATAGAAAAATGAGTTTGAAATTGGATAAAGGCAAAGTCGAAGTGATTTATTAAAAAAAGGGAGATGGCGAAACAAAAACCGAAAACAAGTAAAATCGGAAAAAAACGGAGCGGGGTGAAGATCGCGAAACGAGGTGGGTTTTTACCATTGTTGGCATTGCTGGGACCCATCTTAGCCGGTGTAGGTGGTCTAGCCGGAGGTGCCGCCGGTATCGCCGCTGCAGTTAAAAAGAGCCAGAACGATGCTAAGGTAATGGAATAAATGGTGAGACATAACAAGAATATGGAGGGTTCGGGGTTGAAACGTAAAAAGAAAAAAAAAGCGAATCGTGGCAGAGGGCTCTTTCTAAGGCCAGTGAAGGTCTGATCGATTTTACTAAACCGTTAACGAATCTCGATTTAAACAGATTAGTCAAAGTTTTGAAAATTCCTAAATACAGAGGTACTTTTAGCAAGGATCGTCTGCCGTTAAAACCTAAACCTCGTGGCGAATGCGGCATCGTTAATCTCGAAAATTTTCACGATGGAAATAAAAGTCATTGGGTGGCTTACTCGACAGTTACTGACATACCCTGTTATTTCGACAGTTTCGGCAACCTCGAAATACCGACATCAATTTCGGAGTATTTGGGTCCCGTTAAATACAATTACGACAGGTTGCAAAATTTTAATCAAACATTGTGCGGTCATTTCTGTTTATTTTTTCTAAGTTTCTCGTGCCAGGGATATGATTACGAAGATATTTTAAGACGGTTAGCTCTTTAACTCGGTTATCCCCATTGTTCTTCGTATGGATTGGCATATGGTTTCTGCTTTGACCATGCTATACAACGAGTCTTGGTTAGGTATATATCTATCTGGTAATCTTTATCCTCCGTGCTTGCCGTATCATCCATTATATAAATCACGTGACCTTCGTTCACGATGATCGGTATTTCCGTTATACTTAAAGTTGATGGTTGGAGAAGTCTCTCAAGATCGAGATAAACTTGAAATCCTTTGTCTTTGGGTACACTTTTCGACAAATCTAAAAACCTAGTTATTAAACACCGTATCTTTATATCTGGAGGGTTTAAAATAGGTATTTGGTTTCTGCTACTTGTTATACTCATTCCCAGGATATACCAACCGAATGTTGATAAGTAGTATTGGTGAGGATAGTTATTGATACATGTGAAAAAGTGACCTTTAGGGTAAGGACTAGTTCCGCGAAAAGTAACTATACAGTCGATACGTGGATTTATATATCTTTCCATCACAAAACCAACGTTGTCAAAATGATTCTTGGCTTCCTCCGCGTCTGGTGGGAGTTTTTTTTTCTACGTTTAAAGTAACCATTCGACTATCGACGTAACCCTTAGTAGCCACGTCGTGTTCCGCTGTTGGAGGGAGCGTAAATTTGATTCGTCTATTTTTTGCATCGAGTACCCCATCCTCGTCCTCGTTCAACGCTGTTTGAAGTTTGTCTATTTCGTAGGCATCTCGAATAACCTCGAAGAAATAGTCTCTATTAACAGCTTCCGAGGGGCTTTCGGGGCTCGCCAGGTTACTGATTCTTTTATTTTTTTGCGTCGAATATGTCACGAGAGTCCATGATCTAGGCATTGTCAAGTTTGGTTTCTAATTCATTTATACCGAGAAGCTTCGTGTCGACGTATTCTTTATTCGCGGCATCCTTAGATTGTGTGGGTGATGCGAGATTCTTGATTCGTCTCTGTTGTGCATGGAGTACCAAACGCTCACCCTCATCCTCGTTCAACGCCGAGTGAAGTGTATCTATGCGGTACCCTAGTCTCGAAGAGAAATTCTCTAGTAACAGCTTCTGAAGGTTTTTCGGGGTTCATGAGGTTACCGATTCGTTTATTTTTTGCGTTGAATATTTCGCGGGGAGTCCATAATCAAGGCATTGTCAAGTTTGGTTTCTAATTAGTTTATGAAGAGAAGCTTCGCGTCGACGTATTCTTTATTCGCGATAACCTTAGATTGTGTGGGGGATGCAAGGTCCTTGATTCGTTTATTTTTTGCATCGAGCAGTCTATCGGGACCTTCCTTCAAAGCGTAACCGAGTTTGGTTTCCACTTCGTTTATGACGAGAAGCTTCGCGTTGACGTATTCTTTATTCGCCGCATCTTTAGATTGTGCGGGAGATGCCAGATCCTTGATTCGTCTATCTTTAGCGTCGAGTTGACCATTAGCACTTTCCTCCAACGTAGTTTTTAAACTTTTTACATCTATCAACTGAGAATAAGTCACCGCATCTTCGGGATCTACACCAGCAGCTAGATTAGTTAAGCGATTCATTCGCATGTCCGATACAGTTTTTGAATCGACGTAATCCTTAGTCGCCGCATCCTTAGATTGCGAGGGAGTGTCGAGATCTTTAATACGTTTCTTTTCAGCGTTAAAATGTCCATCTGCATCTTTCTTCAATCCTACGTCGGCTTTAAATTTTTTTACATGTTTTCTAATTCGGTAAATTGGGAATAAATTAAGGGTTCTGTAGCAGCTCCGACTTTAGTCAGTCGCTTATTCTGCATGTCGTAATCATGGTTCAGGTCTAATATAAATCCTATACCCGGAACCCCTTTCACATCTCTTTGCGTTCGTTTCAAAGACTGTCCAAATTTATTAACCGGCATTTTGAAGATTTTTTTTTATATATAAACAAAAGGAATAAGAAATGTCTCATTCTACCTGGTACGGAAATCTTTCGAGTCTGTTGCAATCAAATTCTCTAGAAGTTAAGACGGAAAATGCAACTAATTTAAAAAATGGAGTAAAGTACGTCTTATCTCCTTCCGTAGAATTCGAGGATTTAAAACGAATAGGTTCTCCCATTTTGAACAAAGATTCTAGGTGTAAGGGATGGATTTCTCCGTCGACCCCCGAATCTCAAACCGCGATGAAAAATCTTAAACGATACATCTGCGAAAAATTAGAAATTGAAACCGACGAGCAGAAACCCGTTTCTCTGACGATGTTTAGTTACCCAAATTACTCGCACCCAGCTTCCACCTGCTACCCATTTTGTCAAAAGGCAGACGGTGAGTCGGATAAGCTACTATGTCTCATAACGTGGGTGTACAACAACATCCACAAAAGTGGTCCTTTAAGTCCCAATGTTAACCCCATACATAGCCTAATATACCTCCATAAGTTAATCAGTCTATCCATACAATGTTGTTGCCATACTCGTATCACATGACTACATGTCATGTGACATTCATTATATAAAGGCTGTACCTGCTGAATAAAGCCGTCCTTCAAGTGTTAGCCTACAACACTGTGTTCCTTGTTTTAATTATGCCTTAGTGAACCCACAACAGTATGACTGACACCTTCATACATCACAGATGGCGACGAGGCGGTCCTAAGGTTTAAATTTAATAATTAGATTGATAGGTTCTACAGCCATGGAGAGTGCTCCTAATCTGTGGTAAGTAGTAATTTTTTTCATTTTTGGCAAATGAAATTAGTACTCTGTGGAACTATCAGAGCTTAATTTTTTTCAAAAAGTGTACTGGGTTTAGGAACTTTCGTGGTACGAAGTGATAGTAGTTAAATTTGGTACCTTATCAACTAGAACCGAAATGGGCAATTGGATTTATTACGGTTAATTTTACAAGGGCAGTGTTCTAGAGCGACGCACTAGCGTGTCCGCACAGGGGGTACTATAATCCTGAAGGTTCGAAAAATGCGCTGCTAAATTAACCCTGTTAAATTCGATTGTGCCTTTGCCCATATTCGGGCTGGTGTTTGCCGGTGTTTAAATTTAAGCACTGTAGCGTTTATGCTTATAAACGATGAAACTTGGTCTGTGCGAACGCATAGGCCTGCTGTGTTGTTTTGTATTAACGTTTAGTGAAACGGTAAACAATTTAAAAGCCTAGTCAATTGTTGAAGTTGTAGGCGCTTGAATTTAAAACTAGGTAGGCTACGGTAGTTTAGTGGCTTAGTTGATAAGCAAAAAATCCGTTTAGTCTCGAGTTGCTTCCAGTTTATTGAGTTAAATGGAATTGTAATTAAATTATTTAATAATTTGATTTGTTAAAGTGTAGGCTTATGCCTGACGCAGGTGAGGTGATTAAAACTCCTGTAGTTGCTGTTTTAAATACAGAGTCGGGTGCTAGCACCAGTGTAAGTTAAAACTTATATTCAACTGTAAGTAGTTCTAGTGAAGACCTTACAATGGAAGTGAAGACCTTAGTGAAGACCTTACGAAAACTGCCGGTTTGTACACGGAGTTCGACGCAGAAAATGATACCTGGGAAAAATACACTTATCGTATTGGCTACTATTTTAGAGCTAAGAAAATCCCAGCGACCGAACAGATTGATTTTTTAATGGCTTCGGTTGGTCATAAAATGTTGACAGAATCTTGAATATTGTTTCACCTGCTTTACCAAATTCAATGACGTACGACGTTTTGGTGAAAACTATTCTCGACGATGTCGAACCTCTACCTTCTGTAGTTCCCGAACGTGTAAAATTTTTCCGTAGATCACAGAAGTCGGATGAAAGCATTAGCGAGTATATTGCTTCGTTAAAATTACTCACTAAATTTTGTGATTTCGATAAGATTACCGAGATTAACAACGAGATGATTAGGGATCGTTTGATAGGCGGTGTTAAATCCGAAACGTTACAACACGAACTTCTGAAGCAGACTCTGGATTTGAAGGCTACGACATCATTAGCTTTGTCTTTAGAATCTGCCGAAATAGTTGAAGTAATTCGTTCCCATTCAAAGAGTGTAAACTATGTTTCTCACAAACTGAACAGAGCTCAAACAAAAGTCAAATTTAACAAAGACTTTATCTGCTATTGTTGCGGAAAAAACGGGCACGTGAATACCCGATGTAAATGTAAGGATTTTATTTGTGGCCGCTGTCATATTAAAGGACATTTAAAAGCCGTATGTTGAAAAAGTAGCAGTAACAGTAAAACTTCTAAAACTGCAGAATACTCAAAACCAAGCTCGAGTTCAAATTTTAAGGCTAGGCCCAAAAGCAAACTGAAATACAGTTATAAAAAGAAAGTCCACAGGGTTGAACGTGAAACTGACAGCGAATCAGATAATGAGCCCGAAAATTCTGAATCTGCTTCGGCAAGTGAGTGTGAGTCGGAGGAAGATTATTGTGTGCAAAATAACACAGTAGGGCTGTCCGAGGCTGCAGAGCAGTTTTCAATTCTTGTTATGACCAATAATAGTTGTGAATTCCCTAAAAATCCACAAATGGATTATGCCTATCTGCCTTAATGGAATTTAGCTCAACATGGAACTTGATTCCGGGGCAGATGCTACAATAATACCAATTGAGTGGCATGAAAAATACTTTTCGGATTGTCCTTCAATGCTCAGTCCGTATTCTATCCACTCATACACCGAAGGGACGGATAAAACAATTTACACAGTAAGTCTCAAGGTTAACGTTAACGGTCAAACTGAATACTTGGATGCACTAGTTTCAAAAATGTATAAACCCGCATTAATTGGGAAAGATTGGCTTTCAATCTTTAGAGTTAATTTTGAACCATACTATGATTTGCAAACTAAAGTTAAAAGAGTCAAACAGGTTAAAGCAAGGATTCCACCAGTTGACACGGATGCAATAGTTAAAGGTTTTCCCGAACTTTTCAGTGAGGACATGGGTAAATTCAAAAACTTCAAAGCCAAGATTCAGTTGAAGGCCGATGCAAAACCTGTGTATAGTCGAGTTCGCCCGGTTCCTTTGGCATTAAAACAAAAAGTTAATCAGGAAATTGAGCGCCTGGTTAGCTTAGGAATTCTTGAGCCAGTGGCAACCTCAGAATGGTCGACACCGATCGTGATCGTGCATAAAACGAATGGCGACATTCGAATTATTGGCGATTACAAAACCACAGTAAATCCACAATTGGAGGTGGACCATTATCCGGTTCCCACAGCTGCTGAATTATTTAGTGAATTAGCAGGTAGCGACAGATTTAGCCTTATCGATCTTAAGGATGCCTTTTTACAAGTTGAATTAGATCCTGAGTCGCAGGCAGCATTAACAATAAACACTCCCCTGGGTCTTTTTCGCAGGCTTCGTGTACCTCTGGGTCTTGCGTCCAGCCCTGGAATTTTCCAGAGGGTCATGATGCAAATCACGAGTAAAATCCTCAAATGTTCACCATTTTATGATGACATCCTCGTGAGCGGGAAGGGGGAAAAGCATGATGAATCATTGAATCAGCTGCTAACTGCTCTACAGGATGCAGTGGCTAGGCTTAGGCCCCATTTATAATATTGATTTCGACGCGTACGCGTGACGCTCGGCGCGTACGCCAGTTCATGAGCAAAGCAGTGCGCGTGGACAGTCTACTTGGCCCGCTCGTGACATCGTCAGGCTCAGGCAAACGCTCTTTCATTTCCAAATCAAACGCTCGAGCAGGCGCGTGAGCTTGTTAATGCTGACCACTATTCCGATCCAACTATGCTGTTTCACAACTTCCCCCTTCTACAACGGCAAGATTCGATGCCGTTCGGCTCAAGGTCACTGTAATTAAGTTATTTGACCGTTTATTTTGAGCATTCAATCTTTTAGCACTCCACGTTTTCCTTTCTTGTGGCGCCGATAGAATCCGTTGATGCCGCCATTTTCCTATCCCAGCATGCAACAACTTAGCGTGCGAGCGTCGCTTGGCGCTCACCGATCAAAGTCCACTAGATATTCGCGTGACGCTTGAAAATAGCAAAACGCGCGCGTTGGCCCACCTGCTCTACATTTATAAATGCTCGCGCTTAAGCGTTGACCATGGGAAAAACTCGTGCTTCACGCGCCGAGCGTCACGCGTACGCGTCGAAATCCATATTATAAATGGGGCCTTAGGATCGACAAGTGTAAGCTGTAGCAGCCTGAACTAAAATATTTAGGACATATGATAAATGCTGAAGGCTTGCACACATTCCCTGAGGTGGTGGAAGCAGTCACAAACGCACCAAATCCAACTTGTATTCAAGAACTGCAAAATTTCTTAGGATTCGTGAATCATTACTCAAAATATCTGCCTAACCTTGCTCATATTCTTTCCCCTGTTACCCGGTTGTTAAGCCCTAAAGTAAAGTGGACATGGGGGACTGAATGTGACCAAGCTGTTAGCAAAGTAAAAGAATTATTTGTTAAATCTAAAGTTTTGGTGCATTATAACCCAAAATTAAAGCTTAAACTGGTTTGTGACGGCTCACCCTACGGGGTGGGGGCGTGCCTGATGCATGTCATGCCTAATGGCGAATCGCGTCCAATAGCTTTCGCTTCACGGAAGCTAACCAAAACCGAACAAGGCTACAGTCATTTTGACCGTGAAGATCTCAGCGTGGCTTGGGTAGTTAAACGGTTTCATGAGTACATTTACGGTCAGAAATTTATATTGAGGTCTGACCAAAAGGCTCAACCTTATGGATTTATGGCCATATGGATTTATGGCCCTAAAAAGGGTATCCCACAGATGACAGCAGCACGTGTGCAACGTTTGGCGGTTATGCTTAACGCTTATGATTATGACTTCCAACATATACCAGGCAAGCAGAATTTAACTGCTGATGCACTGTCTAGACTTACACTCCCTAACGACAAGGAGTTTGAAGAGGCTGAACAACAGTACAATGTACTAGCGTTGGAAACCATCTCCAACTTACCAGTGCTAAATGAAGCTTTGGTTATGGAAAGCAAGCATGACAAACTACTGTCTAAAGTTTACCGATACGTTAATCGTGGCTGGCCTGAAGTGTGTGATAATCCTGACATGCAGCCGTACTTTACACACCGCGATGAAATCTCGATTGAAAGTGACACACTTTTTTGGGGGTTTAGAATCGTCGTGCTGACAGCTTTAAGACGTCAAATTTTGAAAGATTTGCACAGCTCACACCTTGGTATTGTTAAATTAAAGAGCTTGGCTAGGTCTAAGGTGTGGTGGCCTTCTATTGACGCAGATATTGAAAACAAAGTTAAATCCTGTTCTATCTAATTGTCAAGAATTAAAGGATACTCAATCTGCAGGTCATACCTGGGATTATCCACAAAAGCCAAATTTTAGATATCACGCTGATTTTTTAGGACCGTAAGATAATTTCATGTTTCTAATCCTAGTGGATGCACACAGTAAAATTCCGTTCATGCACAAAATGAAAACTACCACGTCAGCTAAAGTTATTGATATTCTGAATAACCACATTGCTGAATACGGGCTGATGGATTCCTTAGTTAGCGACAATGGCCCGCAGTGGACCTGTAAAGAATTTAAATCATGGTTAACGATTAACGGAATCCAACACCTATCAGGCCCGGCTTTTGCGCCGTGGGTTAACGGGATTAGCCTAAATTTACGTCCGAAATTTTAAACGTGTCTACGAAGCTGCTCGGTGTGACGGTTGTTCTGTACAGGAAAGTATAAATGCATACTTATTATCGTCACGAATCACGATAAGTTCTACCACCCAAGCTACACCTGGTAAATTATTCTTCAATAGAGAATTAAAATCCAGATTGGATTTGCTTTATCCTGACCCTGTGTCCATTGTTAAAAGAAACCAACAAAAAACAGATCAAAAGCACCCAACATCGTGCTTCAGTTAACTATCAAGTTGGCGATGAAATATGGTATCGTGACTACAGTAAATCTAACCCTAAGATATGGTCGAGGGGGTCTATCAAAAAGAAGCTATCACATTTAATCTACAGTGTACTTACTGAAGAGCTGGTTGAAGTGCGAAAGCACCGAGATCAGTTAAGGTCTAGAATTAATCCAACAGATGCCGAAGAATTATAGCCAAATTCACAAATTCTATCGAATAATTCCGTAGATTTTGGCATGAATAAAAAGGCCGCTAATTCCAAGGAACGCGTAGTTTCGAAAAAGCGGTATTCGGTTGGCACATCAGGTCTTGATCAGGTGACACACGAGCATTCAAATTGTCGGTGGCAGTCAGTGGGCCAATCACGGCGTTCCACCGTTGCCAGGCAGGGAGCTACACCAATCAAAAGCACCTCACCTGACAATTTACGAGTTGCGACACCAGGTGTCAGCACAATCCAGTCAAAGTCACCCCACACACAGCCAGTGGGCGAGTCCGATGACGTCACTGTTCCCAGTGAAATAGCCATGTCGCAAAATTACAGTGCCTCCCAGCGAGCTATTGGAGCGACAGGTGGCCTGGATCCTCCTTTACTTACAAGGCAGTCTCCAGCTAAACCATCGGAGCCCGCTACGGTGAAAAGCCAACTGAGAAAACGTAAGGTTGCACCATCTCCACCACGTGCAGATGATGCAGTGCAGCCTCCAATAGTATTATGTCGTCCGAAGCGAACAAAACGAGCTCCGGACAAGCTCAATATTTAATGAATAAATAACGTAGGCTAATATAAGTGTTTGTAACCTGTTCTACGTCTGCCCAACTGGGGGTTGTATTTTTACTTGTGCGATGCTCGCAACATGTTTTGGAAATGTTATTTGTGCGAGGAATTGACCTTGTAAATTTTAATTGTGCCTATGGTTGCCAACATGTAGTGTTTTCAGTTATTCGTGAGGAAAATTGATTCCTCGGTTTTAAAACATGTTTTCTTTTCTCTTTCATGTAAATATTTCCTTCACGTACGGACAACTGCTTTAGGAGCTGAAACAGCCTCTGGCGTGAGATAACATCTGTAACAAACTAACAGATGAACTCGGCAGCCACATGTTTGCAACTAACCAACATCGTTGTAAACAGCAGTTGTTGTTATAACCAAAAGCCAAAAAAAGAAGGAAACACTACCCAAGTTTATTTAAAGAAAAAGAGTATCAATTTCAAGCCAGTTGGGATAATAAGTCAGATTGATTTCATGGTGCCAGTTTTTCAAGCATCATTAAACAATTTCAGACATTTTGTTGAGTTAAGGGGGGGGGGTTACGAGCTTTCACAAAATGTTTAGTTCTTTCTTTGAAAGCTACACATTTTCTTCTTAATAATTACAACTTAAAGTAGGCAGTACTAATAAAAAATTCATGTCTTCGAAATAATACATATTTATTTTTCAGCTAGACTTTAGAATTTTTTTTCTTTTTTTTTTTATTAGTTGGTTGTATTGTGGTGTCGTCATAGAGCCACCACAATGGTAGTCCTTTAAGTCCCAATGTTAACCCCATACATAGCCTAATATACCTCCATAGTTAATCAGTCTATCCATACAATGTTGTTGCCATACTCCTATCACATGACTACATGTCATGTGACATTCATTATATAAAGGCTGTACCTGCTGAATAAAGCCGTCCTTCAAGTGTTAGCCTACAACACTGTGTTCCTTGTTTTAATTATGCCTTAGTGAACCCACAACAGTATGACTGACACCTTCATACATCACAAGTGGTGAAATTAACTCCGTGTACATCAGCATCGACGTTCCCAGAACCGTAAAACTTTGGTGTAACGTAGATTACGGAGTCGTCGAATCTAATACATTCAACGAAAAATTTTTGGACAAAGACTTTATGAGTTTGATTTCTGAATAAGAAAAAACAATGGATATTCAAAGTTACAATTTCTTCGTGCCGATCAAGAAACCCAAAAATCACCCATTTCTACCTTCAAACATCAGATGCCTGATTATAGGGCCGGCAAACTGCGGAAAGATGAACTTACTCTTTAATTTTATCTGTAACGAAGGATGGTTGGATTACGACAGATTATACGTGTACAGCAAAACTCTGTGTCAAGCGAAATACAGAGCTTTACAGTCTATATTTTCCGAAATTGAGGGAACCGTAGGGCGGGAGATTGCGAGTTTTCACGACTCTCAAAACGATTTAATTCCTCCCGAGGAGCTGGACACAAAGTTTCGTAATCTCGTGGTTTTTGACGATGTTCTTTTCGACAAACAAAAAAACATAGAACATTACTTCGCTCAAGGCCGTCATTCTAACGCCAACATTTTTTTATTGCAGTCAGTCTTTTTACACCAGAATTCCCAAACAAGTAGTTAGAGATAACGCCAATTTATTAATCGTATTTCCCGTGGACGATTTAAACTTGAAACATTTGTACGAAAATCACGTCGGTCCTGACATGGAATTTCCAGAGTTTAAAACGTTATGTATAACGTGTTGGGGCGATCCGTACGGGCTTTTATCGATCGATAAAACATTGAACAAGGGACGTTATAAACGTACGTTTTCGTTCGATGACAAACGAAAGAAAAAAAGATAACATGGAAAAGAAACGTGAAATAGTAAATCTCAAACAACGTTTACGGGAAAAATTTTTGAATCAGCGTTTGGACGAACGAGATCAAGAAGAATCTTTACAAGAATTTTTTAAACCCATCGTTAGTACTTTGAAACCTACCGTTGTTAATCCACCACCACCCGTAGCCAGTCCTGCCAGACCTATTGCCGGTTTTCCAGCGAGAAAACGACTAAAACGTATACGAATTATTACTCCCATAAAAAAAACTTATAAATCCGAGGATGAAGATGACGAAGAGTGGGAAACCACGGTGAACGAGACGGAGAAGTTTAAACCTTCCGTCGAGCATTCAACTCCGATAGCGCGAGATCCCAATCTTTCCGAATACTCTACTCCAGCTACGCGAACCGAATACGCATCTATCAGTATGGGTTTGAAAGTCACCCCCACACTTTCGGCAATACAAAACAGACGCGTGTCGACGCCTCCAGAACTTCCAAATTTCCCAACCGTCAGATCTTTGGATAGTCTGTTACCTGGCCAATCATAGGCCAAACGGCGAAATATTTCCTGATGAAATTTTTCCAACATCCCAAAGAGACCGATCCTGTTTTCGGACTGCAATATGACATGAAAACTGGAGAAATGAGCATCGCTAATAAACCCGTAAAAATATTCGTGAATGACATAGTGGTCGGTGGTAATCAGTACGTGGGAAGACGAGGACTTTGGAGTTTGCTGGTTTTTAAGGACTTGAAGGAGCCGTCGTACGTTCCCGAAGTTAAGGCGAGTTACGCTTCTCTTTTAAAAAACATGCACGCTATCTACCAAAACAACGATCTGGGCACTCGAAAACCTAAGTCGAATCGTAGTGCCAAGTACGTGTCGATAATCGGTCCTATCTGGGAGGATATGAAAACGAAGAAAAAGGGAACTGGTATAGTAAAAAAAACCGGGAGCAGGGTGGATTACAGGTACTACGACGATCCTAACGATCTGGTTGAAAAACTGAGGATTTTGTACGGGTCAGCCCAAGCGGGTCACGACGGTCACAGGACGGTCACACGACGGTCACATAGAAATTTTATCGGAATTGGAACAACGAAGGGTCATCACAGCTAGAGAAAAAGAGAACGCTTATCAGAATTTAGGTTTACGATAGAAAAAATTTTGTATAATAAAAAAAGAGGCCAAGATGAAGTATTGCGTGAAATGTAAACGATCCACACCTAACCGGCCCGAACCTCCTACTATTATTACATCGAAAAATAACAGAAGCATGGAAGTCTACTTTTGCGAAGAGTGCGGAACGAAAAGAGCTTCCTTCATCAAGTGTGGGAAAGGAATCGTAAATAAAATCGTAGACCATTTACCAGTAGAAGTACATTTACCCGGATATCAATATTGCGGACCAGGAACAAAACTAAACCAGAGATTAGCTAGAGGGGATCCTGGAATAAATCAACTGGATGAGGCGTGTAAAGAACATGACATTGCCTACTCAAAAAGTTCAAATTTAAACGACCGGCACGTCGCTGATGAAATTCTTATATCTAAAGCTCGAAAAGTACGTAAGGATCCTTCGACCTCTTGGAAAGAAAAATTAGCCGCTGCAATCGTTAAAAAAATCATGGGGACGAAGCTCAAGTTCGGAATGGGAAGAAAAAAAAACGAAATGGATGAACTCGTAAACAAACTCCACAAACCGACGCGGAAACATTTTCCGAGGTGGAAAGTGATTGTGCGGAGTCTGAATGATCTATGGCAAGCGGACTTAGTGGAAATGATAAAGGATTTAACTACCTACTGACTTGCATTAACGTCATGTCCAAGTTCTTGGGCCATTCCCCTTAAATCAAAATCCGGTGTAGTCGTTACGGAAGCCTTTAAAAAGATACTCGAAGGAACGACACCCCCTAAAAATTTACAAGTTGATTTAGGCAGTGAGTTCTACAATAAAAACTGTAAAGCACTCCTTACGCGTCACAACATCAACCTGTACTCTACCCACACTGAGAAGAAAGCGAGCATTGTAGAACGCTTCAACAGTACACGGTACAACGCTTCACGGTACAATGACACGGTTCACTCCACAACTAAATTAAAACTGAGGGAAGTAACCAGACGTCACGAATCGTCACTGAAAGTTAAACCGAAACAATCGTTGAAAAAACCCAAATTTGTCGTAGGAAACAAAGTCAGAATTTCTAAAGTTAAGAAAATTTTTGATAAAGGTTATTTACAAAATTTTACTAACGAAGTTTTCACAATCCATAAAGTCCAAAAATTCGAACCTGTTACTTATCTATTAAAATAAGAATTGAACGAACCGGTGCTCGGAGGTTTCTACGAACAAGAAATTCAAAAAACTCTCGTCCCCGATTTATTTTTAGTGGAGAAAGTATTAAGACGAAAGAAAGGTACAGATGGGAAAATGCTCTACTTCGTTAAGTGGAAAGGATATGATTCAAAATTTAATAGCTGGACTGATAACATTAGCAGTTTATCTTTTTAAATACTTTCTACTTGATTTTTAAGTACAACAGATCACATTAGCAGTTCGTCTGAATATTAATTTTCTTCTTTTAGCGGTGGCCATTTTCTCCAACCGAGATTTTCTCTGTTCGACAGTTTCTGTCGTAAGTTTTTTTTACGAAAAGCAGCGGCCATTTTCTCCAACCTAGCTTTTCTCTGTTCGACAGTTTCTATCGCACGTTTCTTACGAGCAGCCGCGGCTCTTTTCCTCTTATTAGCCACTATTTTTTCTTCTTCGCTTCGTTTTGGTATTTCAGTGGCTGATGCTTCTTCCTCCTCATCTTTCTCCAGCGAAGCTTGCTCTTCAGCTTCTTCATCCTCCATCGGATCGATTATACCGTCTATAAAATCATGCGCTATACCCGTTCTGTAGTGACCGTCCGCTAACGTATTTATTCCATCATCCAACACGAATCTCTTATCGTCGTAAGGAGATACGAAAGATTTTGAAATTTCAACCGTAGCGAGCTGATGATCCTTACTTTGAATGCTCATCCACGTGGCTTTCGACGATGTTTTAGAAAATAGCGCTTTTTTGTAGTCTTCGTGACTGAGACTTTTTTGGATAAACGCTTTACTAATCCCTTTAGCCTCTCTAATACTCTCTTCCCCTACTAAAACTGAGTACATTTTTGCTTTCAAGCCTACAAATTCTTTCACCGGGATGCCTGCCGTCTCATCTTTCATTTTCCCCAGGACTTGTTTGTTTTTAATACTATACAGAGGATGTAATGGATCATAATTGCTGGTATCGAATCTATCTGACTCAATTTCCATATCTCGGTATAATCTTCAGTCTCTACCTCATAGAACAGACTGTCGGTATCCGTGAAAAGTAAACGCGCTCGGTCTCCATATTTTGGACGCATGAACTCGTAGTGAAATTCATACATTGTGAGTTTGGAAAGTTCGAGGATGCAAAAACCGGAGTAAGTCGGTAAGTCGCACTTGATGTTACGAAGTCTCAAGTTTACTTGTATGAGATTTTTGTTGAGGATCTTGAATGAATCCGCGTGTGGCAGAGTGCTGTACTTGACAGATTTTTTTGGATTATCGGACAACTTCACGGATAAACGCCCCGATTTGTTTTCCATCGTTTTTCCAAAACCAAATTATTTTTCAGTTTAAAAAAATCTTTTTCGAACGTCGTCGTTGCGAGTTGACGCTTCTCGGTGTTAAATTCTATGTAAGATTTTAGCGATTGCTTCTGACGAAATTTTATAATTCTGTGAATACCTTTCAAAATTAAACCGTGCGTCAAGTAGAATTGTAAATTCCTGTAATGAACTACGTTTTCAAACTGAGGGGATCGTCCCCCCCCCCC
>JAHWFP010153670.1:0-11296 GCA_023313725.1 Lithobius niger | reverse complement strand
AAATAAAACTGCGATTCCCGAGTGCAGTAACGGCACGTAATTCTTTCCAAGCCTGGGTTGAGGAAAAGTCAAGCCTAAAAGAAGCTGTATTTTACATTACCCAACACCAATCATGGTTAAAATATCTTTGGTGGTGTAGAATGACCAAAGCTGAACTATCTTTAAAACTGAGTGTCACACATTTATACTCACAAATTGGGATTACGTCATGAAAAGCTGAGCACGTCTCACAAATATATCTGAGAACTGTTGCCTGGGAGTGCCTGCCTTAGTGTTGGCTTGCGACAAATAAAAATGCTATTCCCAGGTGCAATAACGGCACGTAATTCTTTCAAAGCATGGTTGAGGAAAAGTCAAGCCTAAAAGAAGCTGTTTTTTTTACATTACCAAACACCAATCATGGTTATAAATCATGGTTAATCTTTGGTACTATAGAATGACCAAAGCTGAACTATCCCATGGTTGCACCTGTCAGCATGTACTTGGGTGGCTTTCCACGGCTCCAAAATTACTTTTAATTTTGTGGGGATCTACCTAGGAATCCATCTTGCCACTTCCTTGGATCCGTAATGAGGAGTTCAGAATACTGGCCCAAGTAGCTTACATGGCGTGTCGCGTGTAGCCAAACTGCACCTGTAGGCAAAGCAATTTTATTCTTAGTCATGCTTATAGCTTTTAAGTTGTATTTTACTTCTCGTGAAGTAGAGTTTTGTACAATCGTTTCTTTCCATCCTTGCACCCCTCTCTACTTCCGGTGGTTTTGTCCACTGCTGCTGAACGACAGCTGGTGCTCATGGACGCCAAACTTGTGTTTTCTTCCTGCTTCTTTTCAAAAATAAAAAGGTCAATTTAGCAGCCGGAAGGTTTGTCTCCAATATTAACAAGGAAAAAAAATTAAGTGGTTGTTCGAACTCGTTATCCTCAGTAAATGGTGCAGAAAGACGCACTCAAGTTCCAAGAACAGAATAGATCGTCGAAATTCTATTCTTTTATGCTGCAGAATTTATAACAGTTGTGGCAATAAAGTCAACAGATTCAGTGCTTCTGTAGCCGGTCTACAATAGAAAATATTTTTAACATTTTTGGAGATTTTAGCAATAGACAAGCAAACCTGACTAGTGCTGTTTGTAGGTGACACTATAGCCTACCTGACGCAAGCAACGTTTTGTCATATGTTAATGAAATAAAATGTTCTACAACAACTGGTCCCTGTTAGTGCCTGGTCTGCTGTTAAAGAAACGGAAATTAGCTGTAAATAACAGTATTAAACGAAGAAATACATTGAAGCCAACACTGTAATCAGCACTGCAATGACAAGTGAATAATGATAAGAATGACAAGTGAACTATGGTTAGTACGGGAATTGAACCAGGATCTTTGGGGGGGGGATTGAGGCTTAATGGCGCGTCGACAACTTGGTCATTAGCGCCAACCTCAGTCACAGTGCAGTGGTCCGGGTTGCCACTGCACCACACATTACAGAGATGATATTCAAACCCCTAATCTAAATCTTGTCATACATCTGTACCTCCTGCAAAAATTCGCCACACAATGTTCGCCAGGATCTTTGGCTTGGGCTGCCAATGCACTAAACAACTCTACTAACTCGGCACCAGAGTCGGATTGGGAAGGTTGGTCGTCCCTGAGAATGTACTGCATGGTCTTCGGGGTGATTGCAGGGGTAAGGGGCCTGGGGAAGCACCTCAACCTTGTGTATGAGCATTTTTAAGAAATCTGCGTGTATTTGAAACGTTTTCCTGCAAGTCTGAGATGCACTTTTCACTGAAATTCATTTCCTATTTAAAGAAAAAACATTTCTTTTGAAACAAGGTCCTCCTGTAGTGTGGAGAGGGGGTAGGTTTCCGAAGCAGAGCCCTGTAAGCTAGTGATTTTAAAGAAATCAGCGTGAATTTGAACACGGTTTTCCTGCAACTAGAGATGCTAATTTCGTAGGAATTCATTAAAAAAATTTTTTTAATATATTTGTGAAACAAGGACCTCCAGTAGTGTGGGAAGGGTGTACGGGGGATGGCGGTTGGGGGCGGAGCCCTGTAAGCTTGAGTATTTTAAAGAAATCAGCACGAATTTTAAAACGTTTTTATGCAATTTTCTTAAAATTCATCAATTTTTTTTATGAAGGTCTCCTGTAATGGGGCAGGGGCCTCACCAGGGATCCCAGAACTGCAGTGTGGCTCAATCCTACACTGCTGGACACTGTCATAACTACTTCTAACTTGCCATAGGATACCTAAACTCCAGATCTCCAACCCCCTAGACAAACGTACCTAGGCCACAACTAGGTTCAAGAAAATGGAAATTAGCTCTAAGCATTAGCATTAAACAAAGAAAGACAATAGAGTCAACATTGTGAACAGCTAAGAATGACAAGTGAATAGAAATTCCGGCGAACAAATTCATGCCATTATTAAGTTTGGGAATTGAACCCGAGTCTTTGGGTAGGATCACCAGTGCACTAGGCCACTACATTAACTCATGCTATCATGATGGCTGGTAACTTACCATATGAATCAACGTCAGTATACAACCAACTGACGCAAGGGGGTGCCTGAATCCTGGACAAATCTCCAATCCTGGACATCTCCAATCCTGGACAAACATACACGAAATAGTAACATCCCGCTAGATGCGTACGTCTGACGCGCGGAACCACAGTAGTGGACGCAAGGAACCACGGTCACGTGATTCATTCGTAAGCAAGTTGGAACGTCTGTTAAGAGTTCATAACAGTAAAGCGCTGGTCGGAACCACGATTACGGATCCATTATAAAATGTGCAACCAGGATCCATCTACAAGTGATCTGCTCCTCAGGCCAGGACCCAAATACTCGAGTCCTGGCAGTAAAAAGTACCCAAGACTTACTAATTAACATTGCAGCTGGGACCCGTTCTTCAAATGCTCTAGTCCCCGTGCCAGAACCCAAGCCCCAAATATTAAGAGTCGCAGCAGAAAAAAATAGGTAAGACTTACCAATGAGAATTGTAGCCGGGACTACCGGGACTCTAGTATTTGGGACTGAGTCTTGGCTTCGGGTCTAGAGCATTTGAAGAATGGACTCTATTGCACTTTTAATAAGTAGCACCGTAAGTCTTGATTATTTTTTACTGCTGGGACTTCTTATCTAGCAATTATGAAATAAGGAAGCAACATAACTTGCTTATACATCATAACTTGATGAAGTAAACTACGGCCACCAAGATCCTTGCCACTCCAGTGAACAACTTGTCCTCCGTAAGTGCTTTTGAAACATCCAGTCCACCGCGTCCATTGTGACGTTACCCTGCTTTAAACACACACAAGCCTAAAGAAACCAAAATTAGCTGTAATTGGTCTGTAGTAATCATAGATCATATTCCCCAAATCAAAATGCAGTGGCCAAGTCTTCGCTAATTGCAGAGCTCAAGTTTTAAAGTTTACCTGTTGTTGTAGCGTACAACAACTGAACATCTGGTATTTAGAACTAGGGCACCAACGCTTTGTTTACTAATTTTGCAGTTCTGACGTGTTTATTTTACAATATTCAAGGTATTATTATTCGTTTCAACAAGAATTTATACGGTTGGGGAGGAGAATTTGTGACTGAGACCCCATACTGGAATGTCTTGTATACATTCGTATTAGTTCAGTCATAGTTTATAGAGGGTGCCATGTATTTTATGTGGGAATTTCTACTCAGTTTTCAGCCTAATATTAAACGAAACTAGCTTGTATTTAATTAATATTTAGCCTAGCTTAGTTGTAATTTAGTTTACTTTAGATTTGGGCTGGAAATGAGCAAAAATTACCAGATTGAACACGCCCTCTGAAAACTAGGACTGAACTAATAGGGACGAATCTAACGTGTTTCAATAGGGACTCTTTAGAGTTACAATTTCTACTTCCAAACCCTATAAATTCTTGGTTTCAATAACAAATCTGACGACCTACTACTTTGTTTGTTGCAAGTTTGTCATTATACCGTTTGCCATTTTGTTTCCTGGCAGCCATCTTGGTTTCTATTCGCCCAACATGACCCGGAGTTCTCCCAGGTGCACCACCTGCAAACCTATTTGCATCTTATAAATTCCTTGCTTGTCAGTCGCTGGCATTGCTAGCAGCCTTGTGTACCAGATTTCCTTTTGCCGAAACTTCGCCATTTTGCTTTCAGGCAGCCATCTTTCTTTTACTCCTCCACCAAAGACAACTCCTGGTGCGTCCAGCCCTTCTGTCCTGCATCACCACAACATTTTCTTCTTCTCACTCTTCTCTAATTTTTGTGGTTCCGATAACGATGGGGTTACCGTTTGCCGCTGTTCGCCATTTTGTTTTCGGGCAGCCATCTTTCTTTTTTACTCCTCCAACAATAAATTGCAACTCTCTTAAATACTAAAAGAACTGTTATAATTCATTGCATACTGCATTTTATACAACATACCAATTTTAGTACCATTTCTCGCCGCTAGATGTCCCTCTTAGTAAAGTGTGTCAATTGCTTTAACTTTTATACGTATCGCCTACTTTTAATTTTTTCTCCCTAAAAATAACAAACATTTGATAAAAATAAAAACGGCAAAAATGTAATACCTGTAAATTTTACGAGTTATTTAAACTGCTGTTTGGCTTAAACTGCTCCGAGATTGCTCCAATTTTAGTAGAACTTATTAACCTAAGATTCATCACAGGATTGTTTCCAGATATTGTAAAAATTGCCAAGGTTGTAGCAATCCATAAGGGAGGATCATTTATCTTTAATCATTTATACTCTTTTTAGAGACGAATAATATTTTAAAAGAAAATCAGTATGGTTTTTGTAATGTTTGGAGTACTGAGGGTGCTGCCCTGAAACTCACCCAACACATTATTGAGGCAGTTGAAAGACACCATTATACAATTGCTGTTTTCTTTTTTTTTTAGATCTAAAGAAAGCATTTGATACTGTCAACCACCACTACTTACATTACAAGCTTTCCTATTATGGTGCTTGGGTAATTGCAAATTATTGGTTCAGGCGCTATCCGATACAGACAGGCAGCAATTTGTTCAGGTATCAAATGCCTACTCTGCTCGTGAATTGATTAAGTGTGGTGTTCCCCAAGGGTTCATTCTAGGTCCTCTACTGTTTCTCCTTTACATAAATGAACCTCCTACCATTTCGAAACTATTGCGGTCCATTTTATTTTCTGATGGTATACCCTATATATCGGGTAATAATCTTCTCGGTCTTCAGAAAACATGGAAAGGGGAATTACAAAAGGAGCAGATTGGCTCACTCTAAACAGACTATCCTTGAACACGTCTGAGACAAACTACATGAATTTCAGGATCCGCCAAAACCGCTGGAATTATATAAGCCCGATATCTATATCACTAACTCTAAGCCAGGGGTTCCCAAACTTTTCGAACCGAGGGCCACATAGCACAGTTCCTTATCTTTTGCGGGCCGGATTTCTCGTCACCCTCTTCCCCCGGTGTAATAAGGAGTGACCTTGCCCCAATACCCAAACACAAAAGTGTGCGCGGCCTATCTTGAGTTCGCCGCAAAACGAATACAGATAATCGATTGTACGTTTTTGGCAGCAGAGTGCCTTGTTGATATCCAAGATGGTTACAAAACAATGGCGGCCGTCGATTAAAGCCGCCCCCTCCAGGAAGATGTAGTCGCTCGTAAAATACTTCCAGGACCCAAGATACGCCGCGCACATAATAGTATATGTTTTGATTTTTAAAATTAAGATAACAGTAATTTTCCACCCCTCCCCGTATATAGTTACAGTTCGTCCTCACTAAACTCCCATTCCCCAGGCAACAGGGTTGGAAACTGTATTTATTCTCACTTGGCAATTTATCGATGTTGAGACTTTAAAAAAGAAACGCCAATACGAAGTAGTGTATGAAGATGCTGCATCAGCCATTCCTGAACGAAGTCCAGATTTGATCTTCCTATTCTTTCGAAAAAGTAACCTTTGCTTCACTAAGGGAAACAGAAAATAAACGTTTAAAACGATAAACAACTGAAAAATCGCACTTACGGAAAATAAAGCACGCGCAGGACAAAAGTGCATCGCGGGTCGCATTTGGTATTTCTGTCTGTGATATGTCGAGCACTTAATATTTATTACATTAAATAAAAAAAAATAAGTTAAACGTAGCCTATTTTTTTTATTTCTTTGTAATAAGTATAAAGTGCTCGAACATTTTACAGACAGAACTTACACTGATGCTTCTCACCACATTGCTTTTTGCATTGCGGTAGCCATTTGTGGATATTACTGTGTACAGTATATCATTATTTAATACGTTTTTAAACCTACGTCTTACTTTATTTACTGTAAATTACATTTAGTATTCTCCGTTTAACTTACTTCGACTTGAAGATTTGTAAAATTAGTAGTAGTAAACTGAAAAGAAACGAAACCAAAGTAAAAACGAACGAAACCAATAAAAAAAAAAACATGTAAAAGACATCGGTCTTATCCAACACGTTTCTATAGAGTATTTTACTGTTTAAGCAATAAAGCCCCGTCTCTCTCTTCTCTCTCTCTCATTCAACCACGCCATCTAGTGACAAGACATGGTACACAAAATGGTAAATCCCAAATTCTTTCTTTTAATTGTAAAAAAATTTGTGTACAGCGGATTTTTATTATTCTTTTTACATTTACGAGACTTAAAAAAAAGACTTATTATTTTTGAAAAACAAGTGTAAATCCTTTGCCCTTTCACTTTCTGTGTTTTGAATTTTAAGTATTTTAAGTATTTTTAATTTAATTATCCACTCACTGTGCAACTAGACTCAAATGCAACTCACATTTCTTTGGGTCCGCGTACAAGTCTTCCATTTTTCAAATTGCCCGAGGTCACTTTGAGCGCATTTCGTCTCCAACTTTAACAACGCCCAGGGCGAATATAATCTGCTTTATAGCTTGAAATTTTACGCTCGTGCACCGCTTCAGACCACAAAGGGGGAGGAAAAAAAGACTTAAAAAAAAGAAGGCGGCGGTTCTTCATTCTGCATCAGAAGCTGACAGCAACCCCCGCTTTTAAGTGTGTGTAATCCGTCCTTTGCAGCGTCCATTTAATTTTACATTTGCCTGAAAGCGCGTCTTGTTGTCACCGAAATAAACCCTGTGATATGGAGCGCAAGCAGGAAAAGAACTAAAAGAAAAATTTATGGAAACTCCCCCTCTGCCGACTCGACTGCCAGTGCCGTCCTGTGGACCAAAACGAAAGACTTAAATACCAAAAAGAGGACGAAAGAGGGAGGGGGAGGGGAAAAAAAGTTAATTCCGTAGCAATTTCGTGGTACGGAAGATGTTAGGATTTAAACTTCTTGTTAATCAAAGTCCACATCTGGGAAGTGGAGAGGGCTTAAGTCCTCAAATCAAAGGCATAAAAAGCAGCAAGAATAGATTGTGGTGGTGTTTTATCTCTCTTGACGTGGAATACTTGCTCGAGCAATCACGGAACCAATTCTTGAATTCACGATTAGAGTAAAAAAAAAACATAAAAAGTAAAAGACACGCTGCTCAAGTAATCTCGTTCCTGATTAGAACCGACGCTAAATTCCCACTAAAGTTTCATGCGTCTAAATTTGTAATTTAAAACTTTGTGAAATGATGGGTACAATACACGGAAGTTTTGAGTTCCCCTTGAAAAAAATCCGCCGATTCTTGATGTAGGAGTAAATGTGTACATGACAAAAATAGGCTAAAGCACTAATAAAACTCATTTGACTGAAAGAACCCGCTAACTTTCAATCAATAAAAGTAGTGATATCAGCATAAAAGTGGCTGCCACCAAGTTTTCTACACGGCAATCAATTGAGATTGAAAAGTCACGAGTCCATCAAAATTAGAAAGCCAGGAGTAAATAAAAATTTTAAAAGCCAAGAGTACACAAAAATTTTTAACTCGGGAGTCAATCAAAACATAAAAAACCAAGGGTTAATGGAAATCAAAATAAAAAAGCCAGGAACAAATCAAAATTCAACATCCAGGAGTAAATCCAGCAGTAGTTGTCTCAATACGACTAACAACGTTGCTTTTACCTCGTTTTGTGTACGTTGTGTAAGTAGTCTGGTGTTTACGACGCTTTACTGCCACAAATTTCTTTTTAAGTGTATTTTTTACTGTTAAAACTGTGTTGAGTTAGTAATTTACGTGGTGTTTACTGTTTGTTTGCTTGCCAATTTTTGGCTTTTGTCAGTGTTAATATTCTCACCGGCAGGTGGAGTTTGACAATCCTCGATCGGGATCAATGATTCCTTGAAAAGAGGGGGGGGGGTAGGAGGGGGGAAGGGCAGATATACTTCTTTGAAATTTTGATGTACACAGTTTTTTGGGGATTTAACGTCTTTTGTGACTTTATAACTTTCTTTCTTTTTGCCCTGGAAAACATCGTAACCTATTAATTTTTGCATTCATTTTCCTCCCGAGCTTGCCGCGTGTCAACCTCTGGAGGAAAATGAACGCAAAAATTAACAGGTTATATGTTTTCCTTGGCAAAAAGACACCATTTTTAGCCGGCCAGACCTAGGGGCCGGCAAAATGGGCTTTTATTTGGTGCACTTTTTTATCCGAAACCCATTTACCGACGAAATTTTAGTTACTCTCCAGCTGGAGGTGGGGTGGGGTGGGGGGGAAGAAGCACCCTTCCCCGAGGCGGCGGGGGACTTGCTCCATCCTCCTCCACCCCTCTGACGACACCCTTGTCAAGGAATCACGCTGTAAGTAATCGTATATTTACCTCTTTTTCAAGTTTGATTTTATATTCTGCCTTGCCCAATAACTTCACACGGTGATCCCATCAGTTTGAGTTACCGCTGGAGGGTACAATTAGGCCAAATCAAGCTGACTACTTAAAGCTTCGTTTTGTCCATTATTAAGACCCCACCGTTGGCCGAATTATAGATGACTCCAACTGAAGGCCAGTTGGTTACTAATTAATCTCAATGGATGGTATGTCCATTGTGGGTAAACCTCTGTATCATTCAACACGAAAGGTTCGGCCAAAGTTGTCGGGCGCTAATAAGGTTTGCATGCATAATTATCGTTCACAAATTGACCAAGTTTCGAAAGTCGCTCATCAACAAACATTAATTTGGGCGTCATGAGGGCGCCTATGACGGAAATCAAAGCTTAAAGGTTAATGAGAAAGTTCAACCATTGGTTGCAATTATATTTGAATAGCTTTTGTGATTATCGTTGAACTGTTAGTCTATCTCATTAATCGAGGATTAATTTAGGTCTTCCGCAAACGAGCGTTTTGTATGAAAAGCTTGAGTTTATTTATTTATTTGTTTCATTTATTTGTTTTGTACACATTACGTTAAGCGCCAGTTTCGTAGAATTTGGCAATGGTAGTATTGAGAACAGTAGTAACAAAATTAAAAAGTAGGAAGTCAATTTTTTGTTTGTCTTGTTTTTACAGTATACAAGTGAAACTTTAATTGCAAAATCATTCACTGACCACTTGAACACGTGGAGGTATACAATTATGCAACAAAGAATGAAATGGACATCTCTTGAAGAAGTGTAAGTACAAATTAAAGCAAAAAATTGAAACGGGTACACGACCCTTGAAATCGTGTAAATACAGAATCATGCAAAAATAATGAAATACTTACACATCACTTAAACACGCAAGTAAAAATAATTTCAAAATGAAATTGTGCACGTCACTATAACATATCAATGTAAAAAATCATACAAAAAAAATGAAACGGATTCACGTCACTTGAACACGTGAAAATACAAAATCATAAAAAAATTAAATGGGTACACATCAGTTGAACACGTGTAAATACAAAATCATGTAAAAACATAAAATGAGTACACGTCACTTGAACACGTATAAGTACAAAATCATGCCAAAAAAATGAATGTTTGTTATTCTCGGTAGATGTCGCTCCCAGCCACGCACACTCACCACATGCCCGTGTAAAGACATCAATGCGCACAGCTTTGGCGCCGAAGTGCTTTAAACAAAGTTGCTGTAATTAAAATAATTAGGAATAGAACCTGCAGTAATTTTGTTGATATAACACATTTAAACATTATTCGACTTTGACGCTCTCTCGTAGACTGTCGGCTTCTAGGTTCCTTCCTGGCATTGGAGTTATCAGGTATCGACGCGCGATGTCGCCACATGCTTCATTATGATTCGTCACAATGACCCCTTTCCCCGTCTCTTGACCCTCGCCTATGGTTCAGCACAAGGAAAGTTTACATATAGATTCTCGTCGAATAAATATAAAATCCGTAAAAACCGATGAGATTTCGAGCAATGACAAGTTTCTCCTCTGATCATGTACAAACCTAAAGTTTCACAATTTCAAAAGTAGATCATTTCTTTTCCACAACCGTTGAAGATTTCATCAGTATCTTCGTCACCATCGTTCTTGCAGAAGGAAGTGGACCATCTCGCACACTGCCGCAATCGGTAGATCTAGCACAGATTTTATCTGGGATTTTTTCCACTTAGAAATTCAGATCTGCAAATTTCACATAACTGTCGTTATATCGCCCACTGCTGTACCACCGCGGCCATTTAAAAACAAAGAAATACTCTGGAAAGAGCAGAGCTAGTCGGACAGCGAAAATCAACACAATAAAAATAACGTAGCGCAATAAGCCAATCTCTGAGTACTTCCGTTTCGTCGAACGCTTTTATCGACGTGGCACTCCTCCACTGGCAAAATGTCGGTAAAGGTGACATGTCTGTAGTCTGGGGACGGATCGGGTTGCCAGTTCGAACCTGGGTCATGCCACTCCGACGAAATGTAATTACATAAAGGTGGCTTACTATACTACGTTATTTCTAGTGTATGATTTTCGTTGGTTAGCTTATATTCCTCTTTTCTTTCCTCTACAACGATTTATGTATATTTATTTAAATATTCGCTATTCCTATTCCGGATTGGGCATGTGAGGATGAAGGTTACAGAAGGTCACCTCGACAAAAAGGTAGCATCCACAGTTACGTAGTTTCCATTCAGAGAGTTTTTCAAGGATGAAACATAGAATACGGTGGCAAGCAGTGCCAGAACACCAAATTTTTTTTTTGGTACATGGAAACCAACACCACTATAATTTTGTCTTGAAGCCTAAACGAGGCAGTCTTCTTAAAAACCAGTGTTAGACAAACGTTCGCTAGCTTTGTTACCAGTGAGGTCTGATAACTTTCTGGAAATGTGATCTGGAAATTTTTATTTCTTGAAATTTCTGGGAACGTCCTTTATACGTAATAATTAATAATAATAATAATAATAATAAAATGACATTCTTTGCTCCATTTAAA
>JAHWFP010153669.1:838-21521 GCA_023313725.1 Lithobius niger | reverse complement strand
AGGCGGCTCATTATCCGAATAATTATAGTCATTGTTTGTAGTTTCTCTTTAGTTTCTCTTCTTGTCTGCGGCCTTGCAGTGCTGGAAACACCGGTTCTCGTCAGATCACCGAAGTTAAGCAGTATTGGGCTGGATTGATACTTGGGTGGGTGACTGCCTGGGAATCTGGCTGTTGCAGACATAGGGCCTTAGGGCTTCGGGCAGATGACCAGGAGTGGTTAACGCTCGTTAAACCCTTTAAACCCTTTTAGGGCGTGAGGCTTCGGGCCAGGGCCCCGTAATAAATATTAACACGGCTCATAAAAACAACAATTCCTACTAAGAGACTGTGAGTCTTTCATTGCAAAATGAGTTGGAAATAAAATGCAGATCGTGAGCTTAGGGTCCAATCAAGTAGGAAAAAAAAGGCTAATTTTTTTAAAGAAGTATGTGTTGGTAATGTGCCAAGTTTGCTAGTTTATCTTGACACACGCTAGTAGGGGGCCCCCAAGTAGATGATCGGCCAAGTAGATGAGACTAATTGTGATTGAGTGACCAATTCCAGCTTCATTGCGCGATTAAAATTAACCTCGGGAGGGGCAACTGAAGGGGATGCGCTGATTGACTGAGCGAAGCGAACGAAAATCAGCGTTTGTTAGCCAGTGGGCTCAAAAATGGGATTGAACAAATTTAAGCATGTGAAACATGGGCATACAATAAACCAAATCGTGTCAATTTGGCTGACGTAACAGCTAATTTGGCAACGACAAATATGAAAATTATGAATGAGAAAATTTATACACATAAAATACCTGCAGACAAAAAAGGTAGAGGTGACGATTAGACCGTAGTATTCTTTATATTCACAGGCCTATGAGAGTTATGATATCCACCCAAAAACAAAACTGGTAAAAAACAAGCCGCCAAGTTTCCAAATAGGGTCGGCCATTGAAAGTAGTGATATCATTCAACCAGGGAAAGGCCGCCAAGGTTAATCCTATTAGACAAGTTAATCAGACCGAATAATACTTTGGACGTTAAAAGAAAACTTGAAGATTGCTACCACTAGTAGTAATATTCTAGTTTCCATTTACCTTAGAAACTATTAGTAGGTGCGATTACCTTGGCTAATAGGATTAACCTTGGCGGCCTTTCCCTGGTTGAACGATATCACTACTTTCAAAGGCCGACCCTTTTTGGAAACTTGGCGGCTTCTCTTTTACCAGTTTTGGTTTTGGGTGGATCAAGGCACACGCTAGTGTGTCGCCCGCCAAGATAAACGATAACATCCAGATAAAATATATATGTATGAGCATGGCGACCACTAGGCACGTTGTGTCTTTACAGCAAAGGTAGTTTGGCTGTTTTCAGGCATGTGAGGATAAATAACTACGTGACTGAAAAGGCTGAAACTTGTTTAATCGGGAGACTTTGGTCGCCTGACAATATAAAAGTCACTGTTAAGGGCACAGCTTACCGTTTTCTTGTTGAAAAAACGACGTGACTAACGTTGATATTTGCCTAATCACTTACTACTTAATAACGCTTGTTTTTGTATCATAAAAATAAATTTTTCCAAGCGGTGAATAAAGCTGGTTCTTAGCTCATTTTACAGGTATTTCTCTGTAGATGTGCCTTTTTCATATGGAAATTTCTGATTGGTCAAGTGGTTCAGGGGTTAGGGAGCTCCAAACGACGAAATTGATTGTTTTACATTGTCTTAAACATTGTTATTATGCAACAATGCAAAACTCAACATTAAATAAATTCGTGCGTTTGCAAGGAGATACTTCAGTACTAATAATAAATCCTAATTATTTCGAAACAAGTTTACTGCTGTCCTCAAACTCTAACGAAAGCTAACAAAAAAAAATGGACCAGAAAACTATATTGGTGTTTCCATCTCATAATTGCTAAGAAAAAAAATGGATTTGGTCAATTCGTACCAACAATATCTGGTATCTACCCCAAAACAAAACTTGTTAAGGATTCCCGCCAAGCTTTTCGTCCGTGTGAAGTCGTGACATTAAACGCCAAGCTCTTTCGCCAAGTTAATCCCACCGACTAATACTTCAAACGTTAAATGAAATAAATGACAATTGTGCAGTAAGCAATTTTCATATATTTCATTTAACCGTCGAACTAGTACTCGGTGGGATTAGCTTGGCGAAAGAGTTGGCGTTTGATTTCACGACTTCACGCGGCCGAAAAGCTTGGCGGGAATCCTTAACAAGTTTTGTTTTGGGGTAGATCTAAACTACATCATTTGTATAGTTACGCTCCTAAATTAAATTGTATCAAATTAATCATCTAGCCACAAGCTAGTGTTTCGCGGCCAAGTGGAAAGGCGACCACTAGCAGACTGTCTTTTAACTGTAACGAACTTATACCTGATTTCAGCCCTGGTATAAACTCGCCATGCCGAAGAAATCTTGGCGAATCATTGGAATCAGGTGTCTTGGATCCAGAAACAAAAAAAAACTTCAAAATTCGAGTGTGGAAACGTGTGCTTTAGGGAAAAAAGGTTCCCTCAATAACGTTGATTTGTGTTACTGGCTGGCTACTAGCCGAAGACAAGAATCCCATGTTAATTCTCATAGGCTATAAAGTCACGTCTACAACTCGTTAGGGAAAGTTCGCGTATCTAAATTTGGCACACAGGGAGGAGTAGTAGTACGGGGGAGTGCCCTTTTTCTTAAATGGGGATTGCAGCTAAAAGCATGTGGTCCTGATGTGGCCCGTAAATGCAAAATTATTGTTGTAGCCATTGTTTGTATTGTCATCCAACAGCTTATAACGTGCTTAATGTTAAACGCACATCGTTTCATTACTTCATTGTAAGAATACATTGTTGCTGCAAAGAGCGTCTCATTGTTTTGTTTGTTTGTTTGTTTGGTTTTGTAGTTTCTTCAGAGCGCTTGGCTAAGGGCCACAGCTCTAATAAAATTCAAATTCAAATTCTCACTAAGTTAGAGCGTATGGATTTGTGGGTCTGTAAGCTCTGAAATAAAGTAAAGTCTCACGAAAAAACAAATCCCACTGAGAGACTGTAGTACTGGTAGTCTTTCATTACAAGAAGAGCTGCAGATCGTGAGAACAGAATCCTATCAAGTAGGAGAAAAGTAATTTTTTAAAGAAGTATCTATATATATAATTACACAAAATCCGCAAGACAGCCAGCAGCAGCCAGCAGCAGCAGCAAGCAGGACATACGAAGCAGTCATCTGCATCTGCAGCGCAGCCAGCAGGACATACGATGCCATCTACCGACGGAACGGCAAATTATAAGAGTAGCAGCCAAGGCCCGCTGAGATAGTAGCTGCGCCAAGAACGCAACGTCCAGCAGCGCGAACATACGATACCATCTACCGACCGAACGGCAACTTAATGAGGGGGGGGGCGAGACCGGGGGGGGGGGGGGAAGGGGAGTGAGACGACGCGGAATGAGCGAGCGATGCGAGCGACTCCGCTAGTGTTTTAGTAATGTGCCAAGTTTGCTGGTTTATCTTGACACACGCTAGTGTGGCGCCTCCAAGTAGATGATCGGCCAAGTAGATGAGACTAATTGTGATTGAGTGAGCAATTCCAATTTCATTGCGTAACCGCGGGTGGAGCAAGTAGAGAGGATGCACTGATTGAGTGAGCGAAGAGAACAAAAATCAGCATTTGTCAGCCAGTGTGCTGAAAAATGTAAAAGTATGTAAAACCAAAGCGTGTAAATTTACCTGATGTAACGGCTATTTGAGCAATGGCAAATGTGAAAATTATGAACGGGAAAATTTGTCCGACATAAAATTCCACCAGAAAAAAAAGGACCGTGTGACCTTTTGAACATTCACAGGCCCATGAAAGTTGTGATATCCACACAAAACCAAAACTTGTATAAGAGAAGTCGACAAGGTCGGCATTTGAATATTGTGATATCATTCAATCAGGAAAAGGCCGCCAATGTTAATACTATTAGTCAAGTAAATCGCACCGAAAATTGCTTTGGACGTTAAATGTAAACCTGAACATTGCTACCGCAATAGAAATGTTCTGGTTTTCATTTAACTTGCGAACTATTAGTCGGTGCGATTAACTTGGCTAATAGAATTAACCTTGGCGGCCTTTCCCTGGTTGAATGATATCACTACTTTTAAAGGCAGACCCTTTTTGGAAACTTGGCAGATTCTCTTATACCAGTTTTGGTTTTGGGTGGATTATTAAAATACTAGCGTTACCCGGCATAAAATTCCGCCCGGTCTAGCCGGTTCCCATGAAATAACACTTCCCAGGTCATGATGTATTCAGGACATTTTGTATCCCTGTGAATCACAGGACAGTACTGTCTAAATCAACAGGTAGCTTGCAGAGCTTGGTCAAATGTATGCCGGTTTAGCAGGCTCCCACGAAATTACGCAGTGCCTTTTGTATCCCAGGGCATCCCAGGACAACATGTCTGAATAATAAAAATTACAGTAAATACTTATTGAAGACGTAATTTCAGTAATTTTATGACCTTAGATAACATACGAAGGTGATGTATATAATCAGGGCTTAATATATATATATATGTGTAATGAGAAAACAAAAACGAACTTTTTTGATGTTTAACGTGACTGTTCAGAAGTCAAAACAGTCAAGTAACACACAAACCTTTCCTGTAAGGTTTCACAACCGTAGTGTTCTGTACTGTTTAGTCCATGTGAAACCTCACTGTTGTATTGACATGTTTTTATAGATTTTACTTTAGAACATTATAGTTCAGACTGGTTCATTATAGTTCTCCTTGGCTAAACGTCATCGCTGAAACAGCGGAAAAACCATATCCTTAGTGTGCGTAGTATAGACCTACAAATTAAGTAATTCAGGGTTCGTGCGACTCCTTTAAAATCTGGAAATGTGGTTGAAAATAAACATGAAACACCAATCATGAAGTCTTGAATATGTAATCTTAAAATGTAGTGTATGTATCAATATGCTGAATGGAAAGGAGACAGACCTGACTTGAATAATGCTAAAAAAAAATTAGGGCCGAAAGTTGGCGAGGGTGTAGCCTGTATTATACACTATATTATTCTTACAATAATATTGAAAGTCGGAATATGATTTTAATTTTATTTACGTCTCTAATGGTTGAATACAGCAGTAAGGTTTCACGTTGACCAAACGGTACAGGAACACTACAGTGTGTGAAACCTTACAGGAAAGTTTATTTGTGTCCCTTTGCTGTTTTGTCTTCGGGTCAGTAAAACCTTACCTTAAACATCTAACGACTTCGTTTTTGTTTTCTAATTCATGATATTTTGTCATTCCAAGGCGGTTTTCTGTACTCGTTGCAAATGCATTGAATTTCGCTCGCTGGGCTCGCTCATTCAATGCAAGTCTTTCGTTTCGAAGTTGGTTTGTTCACAGCCTTCTATTGGCGACTTTGTGCTTTATTTGTAATACAGGACAGCTAGCCAAATGGGCAACGGACATTTTAGCATAAACACGAGAGAGTGACGTGAAACCATAATCCTCCCAAACCCAAAACTGATATAAGACCAGCCGCCAAGTTTCCAAGAAGGGTCGGCCTTTCAAAGTAGTGATATCATTCCACCAGGGAAAGGCCGCCAAGGTTAATCCTATTAGCCAAGTTAATCGCACCTACTAATAGTTCGAAAGTTAAGTGAAAACTATAAGATTGGTACTAGCAGTAGCAATCTTCAAGTTTTCATTTAACGTCCAAATTATTATTCCGAGCGATTAACTTGGCTAATAGGATTAACCTTGGCGGCCTTTCCCTGGTTGAATGATATTACTACTTTAAAAGGCCAACCCTTCTTGGAAACTTGGCGGCTGCTCTTATACCAGTTTTGGTTTTGGGTGGATATCACAACTTTCATAGGCCTGTGAATACAAAGAATTCCACTGTCTAATAGTCACCTCTATTTTTTTTGTCATGCGTGCGTATAAATTTTCTAATTCATAATTCTTACGTTTGCTATTGCCCAATTAGCCGTTAAACCAACCAAATGGACATGGTTTGGCGTATTGTATGCTCATGTTTCGCATGCTTAAGTCTATTTAATCCTATTTTTGAGCGCTATGGCTAACAAAAGCTGATTTTCGTTCACATCGCTCACTCAATCAGCGCATCCCCCTTCAATTGGCTCTCCCGAGGTTAACGTTAATCATTCAATCATGAACACATACTACAAACTCACGGAATGGTAAATGTTCGTACAGTTCTAATATTCTGGTGGCAGACGAAGATTACTAAAACTAATCAACTCACCAGCTGTTTAAAATTTCTTGTTACTTACACTGGACTGCAAGAACAGTAAGTCTACATAAAATAAAATGTCCGCGTCACGTTATTGAGGACACTTTTTCTCCATAAAGAACATGTCCCCACCTGTGCTGACGATTTGCATTTTGTTTCCTAATCTTCTTTCCAGCAAAATTGTCCCTTTTTTCGTGGTGGGGCAGATAATTCAGTTTGGATTCGTGTACCGTAAAAAAAAGACCAAACCTTTGCAATAAAATATAAAGATATTCTGTCTCTTAGTGACCCGCCTATTTGCAAAAACAGTGCAGCTCTAGCATAATAAGTACTGAAACGATAAGCGTGCAACACTTAAGCATGTTATAATCTGCTGTTGAATGACAATACTAACAATGGTTACAACAATAATTTTGCACTTACGAGCCACTTCAGGGACACGTGCTTCTAGCTGCAACAACCATTTTAGAAAAAGGCACTTCCTCTTATGACGCTTTACCTGTCTGCCGAAATTTAGATCAGACAATTTTCCCTAATGAGCTGTAGATGTGTCGTTATACCCTATGAGAATTAACATGGGAGCCTGCGGACTAGTTACTAGTTACTAGTTACACTAGTCACTAATTACTAGTCACCAGTAACACAAATCAACGTTATTGAGGACACTTTTTCTCCATGAAGGACACGTTCCCACATTTTGGTGTTGACGTTTTCTTTGTTACTGGACCCAAGACACCCGATTCAAACGATTTGCAAAGATTTCTACCGCATGGGAATTTACACCAGTATGCTGAAATCACGTATAAGTTGGTTTCAGTTAAAAGACACAGTCTGCTAGTGAGCCGCCATCTGACAACAATAACACTCTAACAATTACGCTCTGACAATTAAGCTCCAACAACAATAATCCGTCTACTTGGTGACGACACACTAGCGTGTGTCTAGATATAAATCAATTCGTAATAAGGATCATATCAGAAACCAAAACTGGTTTAATGGAGCCATCAAGTAACGAATGATTCGGCCCTTCAAAGGCGTGATAACAACACACCAAAACATTCGCCAAGTTAATCACACCGCTTAATAGTTCGAAGGTTAAATGAAAACTAGAACATTGCTACTTTCGTTTTCATTTAACGTCCAAATTATTATTCGGTGCGATTAAGTTGGCGAATAATTTGGTGTGTTGATATCACTCCTTTGAAAGGCCGAATCACTCTCAACTTTGTGGCATCTTTACCAGTTTTGGGCTTTGTTTATTTTGCTTTGATTTTATAGTTTGTTTATTTTACGTGAATTGGACGTCAATACAATTTCTTTGGTAACGTTGTTTAGATTTATCGTGATACACTAGTGTGTGTCTAGGCACGCACATCAGTATACACGTTGTCATTGTCCGAAATTTGGCCGTCCAATGAGAGACGATGCCGACAATACTAACAATGGTTATAACAATACTTTCGTACTTACGTGCCCATTCCCGTCATCCCAGTTATGCCCCCAGGCTCCAAACCATGAAAGGTACGCAATTCGTATGTACTGCACCTATTCGTCCAATTTCACAGCTGGAAGTCTTACCGTCATTTCGGTATCGATGAATAATCGCCCTATGGGATTTAACATGGGGATGAGCGGACTAACTAGCCAGAATTATCTAGTAACTAGTTGTGCCCGTGCGCATGCTGCGCCCCCCCCCCCACCTCCCTCCAGGTGTTTGGTCTTTGGTTTTAAATTTATCAAACCGGAGACCGAACATGTGAATGGCTCCCACATATGCCCTTTCCCCCACAATTACTTTAACCCCCAATCCCCACACTCCTGCCTCCTCCCGGTCCCCCCATGCATGCTTGCCCGCGTCCCCCTCCCCGAAAACGTCGCCCCGTGACATTCACCCTTTGGTGCAGCCCCGGAAAAGTTGCTGGCGTGTTTTTGGCTGAAGGCAAAAAAAACCCTATCACTGAAAAATTCAGCATTCAGTAAGCAAGTAATCCCGTGATTATTCACTTCGGTACCGCACATTACCATTACCGCACATGCTTGCCCTGGCACCCTCTCCCGAACCCCCTGAAAACGCCGTCCCGTAACATTTCCCGTTTGGTGCAGCTCCGGAAACGTCGCATGCGTATGTTTGACTGAAGGCTAAAAAAAGCCCTGAGAAATCCAGCATTCAATAAGCAAGTAACCGTATGTTTAAGTTAATCCTTTGAAACAATTCACCTCGGTACCGTGCATGGCGAAATTTATGCAAAAAACGATTGTTGCAGCCCACTTAAAAACAATTCAACTCAATGTTCAAGTGAACATTTAGGAAATAACTGCGCCTTTCAATCGTATCAGGCTGCCAAGGGGCCTCAAAATTAAGAACCAATCGTCGTTTGGTTTAAAGTTGCCTGGTTTAGTAGACACGGGTTGTTGTTTTTTTTTAGCTCAAACGCCGACAATGGCACATGTCCACGCGACTCAAACTTTGTTGGTCGCTTTGGTACCACAACAATACCAAAAAAAGAACCCAAGAACGGTGCGGCAGGTCTGGTAAGTGGTGCCATCTCTTAGAAGACTTTGGAAAAAGTGTTATAACCCGAACTTGTAGTCCACGGCCGTCAATAGACGGTGACATGGCAGGTTTGGTAAGTGGCGCCATATGTTCGAAGACGTTGGAAAAGTGTCCCAACCCGAATTTGAAGGCGAATCCCGTCAACAGATAGCACTACAGGTTAGGGTACTTGATTGTACAACCGAATGGCGTGGCCGGTGACTTGGCCGCCTGCTCCGTATTATATATGTAGACTAGTAGGAACACATTTGCAACGTTATTGAGGATCAGATTTTGCGTTGAAATCAGCTTAGCTGGCACTCCTACACGAGTTCATTTTTGTAAGGTGGGTCATTGCTCTCGATTTCAACACAATTTAAGATTTTGTACCCCGCATAATTATTTTTCCTCAAGTATCTGAACTGTGCCCAACTATGCTTCAAGATATAACACACTGACGCTATAGAGCCGTGCTACAATGGTTTACAACCTCGACAATTGAATTGATGTGATGTTTGTTGCGATGATTGTTGCCTAACTTGGCGCGACACACTAGCGTGTGTCTAGATAGGCTAATGCTTCCTCTTCACGTTTCTTGAAAGTACGAGTGAATTGTCGGCACACCAGCATTGCTAGCATTTTACTAGGGCCGTCATCAGTGCCACTGTCGACATTATAGGGAAGTTTTAAAAGTCAGCGGCTTGCTTGCTGAGCGCTGAGTTTGCTTGGTCTCAGCTTCCTTCTCTTTTCCCATTTTCAAGCTGAGATGAAAAACGACGGTATTTAAAACTTACTAAACACAAACATGGTCGACAGTAACAAAATCATTTATTATATCCCTTTACTCTGTTTTATTGCGTTATTAATAGCGTTTAAGATGATGAGAGTAAAGAGTAAGCAATTGAGCTGCTGGCAGCTATCAATATCGTACTTATCACGCACGTATCATGTAGATTTATCGCATGTATGATGATTGTTGCCGATTGTTCCTTTGCGGCAATGGCGCATGCGCACATCGTGCCCCTATGTTGGCTCCGTAAGCTCATCGAACTCAACACCTTTTTTCCTCGCTTACTTAGCTCGCCAACGGCTGCCAAGCCACTGACTTTAAAAACGACGGAAAGGTTTCTCAGCGGCAATCGTCTTAAATTAAAAAATGGGAAAGCTTGCCTCGCTTCCAAGCGGCACGCAAGCCGTTTTCTTTTAAAACATCCCTAATAGAGCGGGCTCCGCTTTCTTTGCTGTTTGGCTGTCAATCGGATTTGGCTGTCAATCGGATCGGAAGGGATTTGCCTTGTAATTTCTAAACAATAATAGACAGTTGCTTGGGGTTTCTGCCATTGGAAAGGTGGTGAAAAAACCGTGAAAATGGTGTATTCAAACGTCGAAATCGGTCGACGAAAAGTGAAAATATATATATATTTCGCTTAGGAGCAGACTTAGCTCAGGAGCGATGTGAGCAAACTTGATAAAGCATTATTAGGGACAATTAAACAAACGAAACTTCAACAATCAGCAAGAGGGCAAGCGGGCTCATTCTCGCCACGGTAGCAAAGAAAAAAGGCGAGTGGCCGACAATGAGAACGTATATAGGGGCTAACAATTAGAAACAAATACTATTACTTCAATAACGCTGACTATTACAGCCGAGTTGAATCAGCGGAAATCAGCTAGACCGGTGTCGCCGGGGGACAACTAGTATCCACCCAAAACCAAAACTAAAAAAAAACCCGCCAAGTTTCCAAAAACGATCGGCCTTTGAAGGTAGTGATATCATTCAACCAAGGAAAGGCCGCCAAGGTCAATCTTATTAGCCAAGTTAATCGCACCGACTAATAGTTCGAAAGTTAAATGAAGACTTCAAAATTGCTACTCGCTGTAGAAATCTTCAAGCTTTCATTTAACGTCCAAAGTATTTTTTCGGTGCGATCGTTTTTGGAAACTTGGAAACTTCAAAGTCCGATCGTTTTTGGAAACTTGGCGGGTTTTTCTACCAGTTTTGGTTTTGGGTGGATATCACAACTTTCACAGGACTGTGAACGTACACAAGGGTACACCCTGTTTTCTTCATCTGTAGCTTTTTTCTAGAGAAATTTTATTTCTATAAATTTTCACATTTCTAATTTTCAAATTTACCATTGGCAATTAGCCGTTAGATTAAAATTGCAAAATTTAAAATTGCCACGGCTTAATTTATTGTATGACCACTCTTCACTTGCTTAAGTTGCTTCGATCCCATTTTGGGACACACTGGCTAACAATCGCTGATTTCGTTCGCTTTGCTCACTCAATCAGCGCATCCCTTCAGTTGTTTTGTTTATCCCTGCACTTTCCCCTTAACTTTTCAAGATTTCATTCACATTTAGTCATACAGAAACCCCCAAAGGTTGCTGTTACTAAAACAGCAAAACGCGAAGCATCTTATTTTTGGGTTATTAATAAAAACCCCGTTAGCTCATGGATGCTCGTATTGTTGCGTAACCATCACCTAATGTGCATCCGTTTATTCTTACGCAATCCACGGCAGCGTTAATGTTTCTTTATTTTGTTCTTCGTTACAGTTCATTTTTTAGTTCGTGCAGGCTTTTACAATAAATCTAAAGACCAGTGTTTGTTCAAGAAATTGTTGCTTGAAATCGTTGGTTGCAACTTGGAAAAGAAACGAAATTTAAATTCGCTGGTGGCGAATTTCAAAACCCTCCCACGCATTGTCCTGACCCCTACAACTCTCAAACCAACAAAAGGACCATGCTCAGATCACCATGCATCAGTGTGCCAAAATTCAGCTACGTAGGCCGTCTCAATTTTGCGCTAGCCGTTAGCAAAAAGTCTATGGGATTTAACATGGGAAAAATCTTATTAGCAGACAGTAACATAAAAACAACGTTATTGATGCATCTTTATCTTTATGATTGGTGGACACTCATCCTTTAAATTTTAATTTGTCTTAATATCTGAGCCTTCCCTTACATTTTCCACAATTTGAAACATTTCTGTCGCATTGGGATTTATCCTCAACATGCCAAAATATGCTTTCAGTTGCTTACAGTTAACAGACACATGTCTGCTAGTGAGCCACCTTTGTATCATTAACAATCAATTTTTTAACAATCGATTGTCTACAATGGGATGATCTGCTGTTACTTGGCGGCGACACACTAGCGTGTATCTAGATCTTGTTTATCATCAACAATCAACAATCAATCTTTTAACGATCGAATGCCTTGAACAATTAGAAACGGCTTCACGTCTCGTTGTTGTTTTGTTTTTGGCTCCTGCTACTGGTCCATTTTGTCACCCTGATAGTTCCTCAACCCTATATCCGATTCCGGATTTTTCTTTTGATAAATCTTCTTCGGTCTCCCGTGCTACTGCATGCAAATTTTGGTTTGGATAGCCCATATGGTTTTTGCGTGATGCGCGGTCTAAGATTACACTGGAGTGCCTTCATAGGGGAGCTACGCTCCAATAATCTTGAGTCTACTCTTACGTCTGGCGTTTGCTGATTATAAGTTTTGCATAAAAAAGACGTCTAAACAAAGTAAAACAATAAAACGGATCGTTCAGGGCCACTTAACGGCCCTCAGGGTGGACGCTTGACCTCGGGACGTGGCCCTAAATAAAATTCTAATTCTCCCCCTAACTCCGGAACGTAATCACCAACTAAAATTTCTATTTCTATGAATGGCACATCTCCTGAAGTAAATCTTTCAAATCTAAGAACCAGCTTTCTACGACAAATGGTTTAGCTTGTAGAAACCATTGTATAAAGGTGTCCAAAGTCAATCACCACCACCGTATAATACAAAATGAATTCACGATTCCAGCTTAATTCCAGATCTCCAATGTGACAAATCGGAAATTAATAAAAGTGTGTACACGTGTTGATCAAGTCAGACAAAGCTTATATACCAAATTTCAGCGGAAAATGTTGAAAGACGGCTGAGAAATTAAGCATCGAAATTTCGACTTTAACATGGGAGACCGAGGTCAAAACTTACACTACGCTTAGTTGGGATGAGATGCAAGCAAATTCATAACGCACTCTAATAAAAGAGGATGACCGATTCATTCTTGGCACGGTAGCAAAGAACAAGGGGTTCAAAGGGTTTTAGCGAGCGTTAACCACTCTTGGTGTTCTGCCCGACGAAGCCTTAAGGCCCTATATCTGCAGCAACCAGATTCCTAGCAAACAAAAAGGACGAGTGGACAACAATGTGCATGGATGCACCTTGTAACAATCAGATTATTTCTCGGCACGGTAGCAAAGAAAAAGGGGATGCGGCCGACAATGGGAATGGAAGTACCCTGTAATAATCGGAAACAAAAGAACTATTGCTTCAATAATACTGGTTATTACAGCCGAGTTGAATAGTTTCAAAGTTGGTTGAGAAACAATCGCTTCATGCACGATCGTTATTGAGGGCTTATAGCGCTTGGGAGTTGGAGCAGGGATGAGATGTTTTCAAACCAGACAACGGGGGAAATCGTAAGGGGGAACAGGGGGAAATTGGATACCACACATACTCTGTTGCACCATTTGGACAAGAATTCAGGAATGTTTCAAAATTCTAACTTGAGAATTGAGGTCCATTGTCAAACACTACTATACGACATACGTAGAGAATATGTCTTGTAATATTTTAATCACGTCCACGCTAGTTGTGGACTTCATGATGTATGCGAACGAATATCACTGTTGGTATCAATAACAAAACATCTTCCTTAGAATGGTCCACAGACATTAATATGTAGCCTATTTGACACTGCTCACAGGTATTAACAGTATTTTCGAGGTCTCTGGCAGTGCACGTCAACAACACCCGAGAATGAGCGAGTGACTTTATTCGTACATTGCCACAATGGCCTAAATTGAGTTTGTTTAGGACTGGAGGTCTTAGTAACTACGAAATTATGAGCCTGTGACCCCAGAAAATTGCATTGTCATCGATGGACAATTCATTGCATTGAATATGAAATGGTTTTAAACTTTCGTTTTCGATTTTTGTCTGGCCAGCCCTCATTGGTGTACCGACACAGTGATGAAAGTGTTTTGTCTTTCATAGTGGGTTTCTCGAGCTGATTGGCCAAAATCGGACGCATTTCACCAGTTTCTAGGTTCATAACACTCTCCGACATGGTGCTTATTTTGAAGGAGATCCACGCGAAATTCGTGATAAAAAATCTGCCATTAAATTTAGTTTACCGGGTATGTGCTGTAATTCGAAGTCGTAGCCATTTAAATATAAAGCCGAGCACTAGATGTGGGCTGAAGCCACAGCAGGAATGGAAACCTTACTTTCAAAAAGCCCAAAGTAAAGGTTCAGGTCTCTGTAAAATGAACTTTCTCCAAAACAAGTACTGGTGGCATCTCTTCACCCCAAAGACTTTAATACTATCAACTTCAACACTACTACAGAACTGGTTGAAGTCCAGATTAAACTTATTCACCCTACTGCATCCTAGGAGTGCTGGTTGCTCCCCACGCGATTTCGCTAGATTATAGCAAATAAACATTTGACATTATTGTGCCCAATGGTTTTACCACAGCCCCTAACCAAGTTTTTAAAGGTTTGTTGGTAGGGTTAAGCTGAATGTTAAAAATACTTGATATCAACTTGCTGTCAACAAAGTCGAATCTGCACCTGAATCGACTTCTAATGTTGTTTAGCTCACAATGAACAATCCATTTTTTACTGTAACCATCAGAGGTCAAGTATTAAGTAGTGTTACAATATTCGTTTCAGAATTGGGACATGATTTAGGGCTGCTCTCCTCACAATTAGTGGTGTCCTCCTCACAATTAGAATTTCTAGTTCTTCTAATAAACGTGCTTTATACCTAGAATATGAATGTTTCTTTTTGCTAGCCATTTTCACCAATTTAGGTTTACGAGTCGTGTATGGCGGGCTGTACCTTCCAGGTTTTCTAAACCTACAAATGCTGCTTAGGTGTCCACCAATCTCGTAGGATGAGCATGTGCCTATCTTGTACCTGCAAACGGCTTTCAATTGGTTGGGGGTAACCACAACAAAAGCACTTAGCATCATTTGCTTTTTGTTAAATTTAAATGGACTAAATGAGTAGAAGACCCCTGAAGCCGAGTCATTTTTCTGTTCTGCCTGTTCCTGAGCGAAAGCAAGCATCTTCAAATGCCAGTGTGCTGGGAACTTTAGCTAAAAGCTGTTTCAAAATATCAGGGTTCTGGAGCTCCACCACAAACGTATCTCTAAGCATAGTTTCAAGTTTTGTCCCATATTTACAATATTAAAGGTATATGTCTTAAACTCAGTTATGTAATTTGAAATAGACTCTCCTGAAGCCAGCATCCTTTTTTTGGAACGAAACCCATTGACACAAGTAATTTGTTTTGGGACAGAGATTAGCTGAAAACTAGGTGTTAAGCTCATCGAAAGTTTTTTTCGCTGGGGCTACTGGAGCATCTCCAACACTAGGCAATAAAAGGGCAACTTATTTATCAGTGGGAATGTCAAATTTGGCAAAAATAAGTTCGACTCTTTCAAAATACACCAGCCATGGTTCGATACTAGAATCAAACTCGTACTGTTTTTTGTGCGCTAAAGTTAGAGACATAATGACATGTATCGACACTTCGGTCTACAACCTTGTCATTTAAAGAACTTTTTTTCAGGATTAGAGGTTTCTAATACTGAAGTTAATGTTTCGTGTAAACTTTCTTGACACTCTTCACCAGGTTTCCTCACTGAAACTTTTAATTTTACCTCTGACTCTTCCTCGCTGCTCATGTGAGAATAAACTAGAACCTCACTAGGCTTTATTGAAAAGCTTAACACAGTTAATACTTGTTTTCAAGTTAAATTGCAAAGATTAATCACAGCAACTTCCTTATCCTTTCACAAATTTTTCAAACACCTGTTTTGGTTTTACAGTAACCATCTGGGTCACTTTCAACTGAAGGCAATAATATTTACCGAATCTCCATCAGTGTCAACTCATGCCTTTAGCAAATTCTGTCACAAAAGTGAGACGAATGGGCTTTAAAATTTGCATCTGTCGCTCTACAGTTAAGACCTAGCCTTAAAACACTGCATGAATCACACACATCTCAGTCTACTTAGGAATGAAAGTACAATAGTTGAGCATGAATATGTTAATCTCAACATAAATTCAGACCCGGACTTCCTCCCACCCAGTTTGCAATTAACGTTTTAAACGTTTGTAACGTTTTAAACACATTCTCTAAGTTAGTAATGAAATGAATTTACCTATTTTGCTGGAACTCAGAAGAGCTGCTTTGGGTTTATGAATTGGCTTATTAGCAGCGCGAGCTACAGTTCCCCACAATGGCAGGCTGTGGAAATTCCCAAGGCAACAGGACTTTAAACTGTCGTCAGGATTAGTCGTTGAACTTCTTTATTTCTACAGAGGTTTGTAATAAAGTTCTTCATAAAAAGAACTGTCATCCCACGTTAGATGTCCATTTATTTGCACTGGCTCAGGGGTTGTACTTTTGAGGTCAAGTCAGGAAATTAAGTGGAGAGCCATGCTAACGTTAATGATTAAAACGTTAAGAATTTGTTTTGCTTAAATACAGTAATATTCGAAAATGTATGTTATAAAAAAGGCCTAAAATTCTATTTAAAGGTCAAACTTAAAAAGAAATTTAAAACAATTAAAAGGTTTAAATATGAGCTTGAGTTTAAAAGCAAGAGTTTAAGTTGTCAAAGGTCGAGTTTGAATTTAAAAAAGCTGCCAACTGCTCGAGTTTAAAAAGGCTGTTCAGTTGTGCAAAATGCAAATTTGTTTTTTCAGAGTAAAGTAAAAACTGCAATTAAAATTAAAACCCAAAATATTGAATTTGCAAAAACCTAGAAAATGTTATGCCAAGGTTACCATTGTGAATTTGATCAACTATTGGGCTTAGTCGACTGGTTGATGCGTGATATAAGTATCTACGTAACGTTTTAAAAACGAACTTGTGACAAAGACTCCTGAAGGCAGGCGTTGCTGCTGCCGGGGACCTGTTTGGTTTATGTTCAAGTTCAATAGGGTTATATAATATATAATAAATAAACATTTGGTTGTAGGACCAACGGGAAGGCAAGGATCGGTGTGATCACTGACAACCCAACTAGAGAAAATGAAATATGGATGTGGCTGGTTGCAAGACCACTGGGATTGTTGTCAAAAATAAACCGAGTGTTAAAAAACGTCGTAAATTTGGTTAAATTAAGTATATTAAGATGACGATGAAAGGCATTCACACTCGTTGCTTCAGCGAGCAAATTCTAAGCCCCAATAACTCTCACCGAAAAGTGTCGTCTGCACTCCAAACGAATTTGGGAATTTGTAATTTGAAAGATTGACCTCTAGTTCGTCCCTCTACGTTCAGGTCGCAAAATGACAAATTGGCCCGAACTAATCCACGCAAAATTTTAAACACCAAAATTAGATCCGAATTTAGTCGACGCAAGTGATTTAAGTCTTAGCTGCTGAATCCTCTCAGCGCGAGTTAAGATTGCACATTCCAGACAACGATTTTTTAAATTTCCATTGGATTGCCTCAACCTGCTCAATGTCACCAAACAGAGCTGGCGACCAAACTTGGCTGGCATATTCCAAGATAGGCCTGACAAAAACCTCCTCCTGACTTGCCGACTACTGTTAAGAAAAGCATCAGTCCGCCACTTCTAAGCGGCAATAGGTTGCACTGTAGTATTGCGGCAGTGAAGAGCGAATTTTAGATAGTTGCTGAACCAAACTCCAAGGTCCCTAACCTCAGTTATAACCGGAAGAGGCAGGTTGTTGTTGTTCAGAAAAATTAGTGATTCTGCAGTTAATGAAGTTTGTTCACAGATGGAAGCTTTCCTGCTATCTCGATGTCGGTGAATCATCACCCTATGGGAGTTAACAAGGGGATGAGAAGACTAGAAATACCTAGCTAAACATTTGCAACATTAGTGAGTGTCAGATTTAGTATTGAAACTGGTTAGACGACGAGTTAATAATGTCAGGTGTGCCATTGCTGTTTTTGTTTGGTGGGCCAAATTTCAAGGATATATGATACTTAAGCTATGGCTTTGGGCTACAATGGTTTTGTCCTCGACAGTGAATTGATGTGATGTTTGCTGTCTAACTTGGTGGTGCGAGTGTGTAGCCATCCAGTTGCGGCCATTCGCATGTACGTCTTGTACCACATTGTTGTCATTGTATCGATTTATTTCTTCGATACAACTGTTTTAAGACATTTCTGTTCATTGTCTCCAACTTTACCTTGAGTGATGTCATTCGAACCCATAATCTTGCCATCTCTTTCATTTTTGGTGATGTGGTAATGCTTTCAGCATGCTTGCTTTTCCTTGACCAAGAATAGCGGATTGGTCACATCCGCTGATTGCATGGATAAATAAAATATATACAGAAACATCATCCAATGTGTTCACGTATGTGGCGAGTGTTTTATACCTTTGCAGTACAAGACGTACTGTGAATGGCCACTACCGAGACCAGTGTACAATAGAAATTTCCACCAACAAAAAGAGCGGCACTTACATAGCCTGAGAGTTCATCACCAAATAGCAACACGGCGGTTGCTAGATTAAGTTCCTGTTAGTTGGGGTTAAAAACCACAAACAGTACGTTTGCTGCTATTATGACCGATGACGTTGTAGCACCAGATGATCTTCGTACACTTCGAAGTTAGTCAGATGCAATGTAAGATGACGTCAATGCATCCTAGTGGAAGCGGATTTTGTGCATGTAAGAAGAACGATACGAAATGTTTTGCTGCCTGTAGGAACAGTTATGGTGAAGGATGCGAAAACGAATTAGACTTACTCAAAGACAATCCAGATGATTATAATCATGAAGACATATTGGCAGTACGGTGTGAAAACCAGTTTTATGAATAAAAAATAAGCCAAATTATAGTAAGAATTTGCCTGTTCGCCTGTTTGCCTGTATGTTCTTTAATCTTCATTTGTATTTTTTTCCCTAGCATGCATTGTTTTTGAGATAAAAGGGAAATGGAAATAGGTCGCCATTTTCCAAGATGGCGGCCTTAAAATAATAGGAATTGGGTATTCTGACTGTTTTGACGCACGTACACAACTTCCATTGAGCCCAAGAGCGCTGCTCCTGTACCATCCAATTCCAGGTTTGGTTAGATTTTTTAGGTTGTCCACCCAACGAAGATAATTAAAATATATCTGACCTATTCCTAGTTACCATACCTCAAAATCCTTGCGTCCTAGTTCAAAAACTGCTGTAGGACCAAACTTGTGTAGAATGTTCTGTCCTTTAATTTTGACTTTTGTATTTTTTCCCGTAGGGTGAATAGTTTTCGAGATAATTGAAGAAAACGAAAACACGACCACCATTTTAAGATGGCGGCCATAACTTAAAAGGATTTAGTGGGATTTTGCGAACGTTTTTCTGCACATACACAGCTTTCATTCGAGACCAAAAACGCTTCTGTTCCATTTTCGTTCTGGGTAAAATTGGAAATCTACCCGTTTATTAAGCCAAGCTATTTACTTTAGCGACTTTTGAACATGTAAGAAACTAATTTTTGTACGAAGTGTTTTTTCCTGAACGTACACAGAAACTTATGGAGAAAATTGCACGTCTCTATTTATTAAATCTTAGACCAGTTAGTTTTACTGGTTTAATAGACATAAATCATTCGAGTGGATGAACTGACTGCAAATTTGTTTATAATACCTTCGTTTGAAATTTCTTTAACTATTTCTAACTTCCTATACAAGTATCACCAAATTTGACAGCCGTCATGCGTTAACTTTAAAGGTATATTTTACACTGGGTTAGCCAAAAGTATCGACTAGGTGGATTTGGCAGCCACATGATTTGGTTTAGCCATCACACAACCATCGATCATTGGTAACCATGGAGGGGGCTACATATCGAGATCATACCGACAAAGCCCCCACCTTGCCTCCCTTAAATACATTTTCCATTTCCGTTTTCTTCAGTGTGTTACATGTGCTACGAACATGTGCTAGCCGCACACCTCATCATCGTTACGTTTACGACTCCTTGCTGCAATTACAACTTGCAATAAACCGATTCACACACCCACTCAAGGTAGTTGAAGTGAAGCAACCATTTTCACTAATGTGTGTTGGTCGCAGCTCGCTGTATTGTGGACCGATTTTACCTGAAAATGTATTTAAGGCGATCGGGGGGGGGGGGCCCCACCCCCTGGGTAAATTTATTAAGTGATAAATGGCATGAAACTCACCATTGAGTTTGTAAATGCCAGTCACACATCCTGAAACAAACGATTACATTTAAAAATGAATTGTAAAAACAAAATCCAATTACATTTAACTATTTTAAAATTATTACCTATAAAACTAGTTTAAAACACATCACGTATAGAATTCATAGTAGGGTAAAATATACATATACACATTTTAAAAGCAGTAAAAATGATTTGTAAGGATTGGTAAAATGTACATTCAATCAAAAATTTACTCTGCAATACAACACAACCAATGCAAAAGAATTTAATTTTAAAAATATAGTTTCGCAAATTAAAAACAGTAATAAAATAAATAAATTTGCGTGATGGCTGTTCAATTCAACTCAGTGTGATCTCACTATGTAGCCCCCTCAGTGGTGAACAATAATCGATGGTGGTTTGATGGCTAAACCAAATCTTGCGGCTGCCAATCCACTGGGTCGATACTTTTGACTCATTATAGTTTTATACCTCAGTATTTTATTTACACTGTTTGTAAACCTGAGTGTCACTAATTATTACTGCTAGAACGGTTAACAAAAAATCCCCTCTCATAAAAACTTCATCATGACGTTATTGTCACAAAGTACGAGCATGACACCCATGATTGATGTCACGCAAAAAGAATTGAGGGGGGAAGGTTTAACAATTTCGGACAGGGTATTTTTTAAGAGAC